>JBBBDQ010001892.1:2837500-2862500 GCA_037127315.1 Ascarosepion bandense | reverse complement strand
GAGCAGGTATGTATTTGCATTAAGACAATATACACAAACTAATTGATAAGCATATACTTTTACAGTTCTTTAATATGTATACACACATGCAGAGACATATATATATATATATATATATATATATATTAATCACTATATATATATATATATATATATATATGTATATATATAATGAACGATATGTATGAAACTGATATGAAATTACCTTTTTTCAGTTATTTCACTACAATCAAGGCAATAAAGCCACTAAGACACAGGGAGTTACTGTGTTAAAGACAACAAGAACACTTTATTAAAAAGTGAAAGAATAAAAGAACAGATTAGAAGACAGTAGATAACGAATGACAATGGATTGACATTTTTGAAGGTCAAAGTTCACCGGAAAGCAAGAAACTGGATTAGAATGTCATGAGTGAGAATTGAGTTTGAAGAAACTTTTAGCATAGAACTTACGGTTACATCTAGCCGTTTCATCTGTAAAATTACGATACCTTTTGCCACACTAGCAGTACGCTTAAATTAATAAAATTTAGGTACCAAATAGGAAAGCAATATTTACTTGGAATAATACTATAATATTGCACAAAGCCAAGGAGTGTTAGTGACAGGCTGGCCCTTAGTCAAAAAAGACTAAGGGCCAACCTGTCACTAACACTTAACATCTTAAACGTACCTAACCACGATTACTGACACAATAATACCATAGAATTATTTATACCAAAATGAAATAATATTATTTATAATTCTTACTACAGCCTCTATAATGCTTCAAGTCTCTATGAGGTCCGAACTAGTTCTCATAGGTACAATTTTTTTTGAAACGGGTATAAAAAATAACAAAACAAAAATCAAGAAACAGTATTTACATTATTCGGACTATTGTCCTCATCTTTGTTGCCATTTATACGACGTTTAATAATAGATCATTCTATTTGTCTATATTTCTGAGATGAGGTAGTATTTACAGTATTTACATTATTCGGACTATTGTTCTCATCTTTGTTGCCATTTGTACGACGTTTAATAATAGATTATTCTATTTGACTATATTTCTGAGATGAGGTAGTATTTACAGTATTTACATTATTCGGACTATTGTCCTCATCTTTGTTGCCATTTGTTTCTCGTTTTGGCCGTTGTACGCTTCGGTCTTCTTCAGGTGCTGGGAATTTCGAACCGAACTCTTTATTACGATCACTGGGGTATATGAACTCCATTCCTTGCGGGAAGCCTCGATTGGAAGTCATGAGTTATCTCCCTCTAACCCTGCAAGTTATTTGTTCACCACTGCTGTCAAGTCGGAAAAAAAAACTAACGTCTATATCTGGGCCATGTGTCCTTAACAGAATTTTTGAGACATATAAAACTAATGCCCAGTAAACCCTTTTCTACCAGAGTTCATATTGCAATTTTTGGATGTTAATGGTTTTCTCTAGTATTTTTGACCAAAGCTCATATTGCAATTTTTTGATACTAATGATTTTCTCTGGCACTCCGTATTACTGGTTCCCATATTGTGTTCCTCTCTATGCTTGGTCGGCTTAGGAGATTTTTGTAGCCTAGTATATGTGATGATTCCTTCAGTTTACGTAGTTTCCAGTGGCGTTCTCTTATGTCAACTTCAACCCATGGGGTGGGGCGGTGAAATAATACATTACATAAGCGAAAAAATGAATGAAGCCAAAATGCCAGGTGCGGATCAATAACATTGCAGATTGTTCTTTCGATTTTTTTGTTGAAAAAATCTTTGACTTTTTAAATTCATAGTTTCATTATTCAGTCATCAAATATTTTATTTCCCTTTTTTATGATCTTATGTCGCATTTCGACTAAATTATGTATTCTATTATACTAAGTACGTACAAAAGTTTGCGATATCTTCGGCTAAAACTAATTTATACATATAAATTCATGACGTTATTTTTTAGTCATCAAAAATGGTCCGTAAACTTTTATGAATCTTTGCAATCTTTAAGCTAAATTATGTAGCAAGTAAATGAACACATATTTAAATTCTTCTTGCACAAATTAATATCCGAGATCGACATCTTCCAGTATACATTCTTCAAATACTTATAAGAGGACTACTGTTATTTGCAATTAGTGATAGAATTGAGAGTAAAGAAATAAGAGTCAAACTGTATAACTAAATACGAGTTATTCTTGGAAAATCTGCAAGTTTATCTAAACTTATTTATAAATGTAACTTTGTGTGTGTGTGTCTGTGTGTGTGTCCGTTATCTATAGACTCCGAAATGGCCGAGCCAATTTTCGTGAAAATTTACACAGTTGTACTATAAGCGTCTGCGTGTGTTCTTAGCTAGGTTTAGTGTCGTGGTACACCCGATAAATATCGAAAATCGATAATCGAAAAAATCGGGTTATAGAAGGAGTGGTCCGATTTTAATCAAATTTGATGCACTCATAGACAAAGACATAAGAAACAATATTCAGAAGTTTCATGGTTGCAGTTTTTATAATAGTGCAGAAAATCAATAATATATACATATATAAAAGTCAAGATGCTTGTGTGTGTGTGTCTGTGTATCTGCCTGTATGTCTGTATTTTTCTCAGCCCTTTTTATTTTAAGTTTTGATTCAGGTTTGGCTCTAAGTAGGTATAATTGTAGTTCTTAGTCTCAGTCATGATACCATTTACTCAGAGGACTTATGTAGCCTTCAAAATTCAGTTTACGACGAAAACAACTTATTTGATACCGATACCAGGAAATCAAAATTTGACTTACATCCACTCATTTTGCTTTCAATCTACGGTTTCGCTTTAACTGTAAACAGCTATTGCTTTTTACTCTTTTGTGCCAACGTCCAAAGAGTCTGAGCTCCAGGACCATGGATTAGTTTTAAAGCTTTCATTACACCCAAGCAGCTCCGGGCTATACGGCTAGTATATATATATATATATATATTTGATATTTGGGTTTCAATATCAATCTTTCTTTTATACAGGTTTCATTAAAAATGACAGACAAGGTATTATCTTTAAGTTTTTATATAATTTTTCATGGCTTCGTATAATTTTATTATTTTCGGAACTTTAATTATATAAGAATTGTCCAAATGTTTTGTAATTTCGTGCGCTTTCAGTTATAGTTTCAGCCATTATCAAAAATTCATTTTCTTTTACTTGTAAATAAATATGTGCAAATTTTATGCATATAGAGTCTTGCGTATATGAAACATTATATAAAAATCTTAATGATAATACTTTGTCTGTAATGTTTAATGAAACTTATATATGCAAAACTGTTAGGATAATAACTATTTTATCTTTTATGAGGCATATTGAAAGAAAATAAACAATTTAATTAAAGTAATTTTATTTGATTTACTCAAAAAATTCTTTAGTAAGAAAAAATACTTGCTACAAATATATTTAATATTTGGTATAATAGCCTTTTGCTTTGATCACAGCCTTCATTCTGTCAGGCATTGACATCACAAGCTTCTTCAATGTATCTAATGGTATATCCTGCCAAGCAGCTTGTATTTGTTTTCAAATTGTGTCTTGCGAAGTAACATTAGATTTATCAATTTTTTTTATCCAAAATGTCCCATCAATGTTCAATAGGATTAAGATCAGGGCTTTGTAGGGACCAATTCAAATTCCGAAGCCTTCCTTCCTTTTCCTTTCTAGTTAAATAATTCTTACAAATGTTTGGCTTTTCACCCTGTATTTGAATTACCGGCAGTGTGTAAAACTGTTAGAACAGGGGTGATTTTAAACTTTATTTTGATGTCTCATAAAAGAAAAAAATAGCTAATACTTTTGCACAGTACTATATATATATATATATATATATAGTGTATCGAGGCAGCAGATAATTTTCTAAGCATATACTGTTAAATATAAGAGACAATGAATGTCAATTATGTTTAATCATGAACCGTTCTAAACATCGTATTTAGGCTTTAATTTTAGGTGAAATAAAGACAAAAATTGTCCAATATTTGGATATTTTTATTATGCTGGTTCTAAGCTTTCGACTCTCATTAATTGTCTGTTATATTTAACAGTATATGCTTATATTTAACAGTGTATATATATATATATATATATATATATATATATATATATATATATATCTTCAAAATTCAAACGGACAATCCAACAAAACTTATTCCCTTATCACTAACCCCCACCAACATCCCACACACAACTCACTTTCCATTCCTGTCCACACCGCCTGATGAGACAATGTAGTTTCAATGTCGAAACAAATGTACGATTTGTAGTGGATATATAAAAAATTTGTACATGTTCGCAAATATAATTTATAATAAATATTCACAGCTCTATATATTATATATCGAGCACTGTTTTAAATTAATGTTTTGGACGTTGTAAATTTTTTTTTTCTTCGTTCTTTATTCACTCGGATATATATATATATATATATATATATATATATATATATATATATTGTATCTATTTATTATAGTGATTAAAAATAGGAAGGCAGACTCTATATGCACTTTTATCAGTTTTCTATTTTAATGCAAATCTTATTTTTATTCAAATGCCTTCTAACACTAAACGTGAAAAAATACTAAAAATACTCTTAAGTACTAGTATATATCCTACAGATCTCAGTAACAAAATAAAGCTATTGATATACTATACTAAAATTAGTACAACGAGCTAAATAAATCTTATCCACTAACTAGCGTTATGCAAGAAACTTACATTATATATCAATTTTGAACGTCCTTTGGGAGATTGTATCTCTGACATAAAGGCAAATATATTTGTTGGTTACACGCGAACAATGCTATCTAGAAGTCTTATATTACATTAACTTCACAATTAAATGAACATTCTGGTCAACATTTCCGATTTAGAGAAATATTGACAATACATGCATGTTCTACCATGAAAATATAAAACAAAAACTTCAAACTCTGGAAGCCATCTTTATCAAAAAATAAAAATAAATAAAAATAAAACCGTCATTAAAAAAAGTTAATTATGACTATTGTAACGATATTTTAAAATGCCTATAACAGTAAGTCGTCAAGATAAGTTGTAATTTTTTATGAAAAATACAATAATTTAAGACATGTATATTGCAAGTTTTATAAAATTCAGCTCTGTTTTCTTTCAAAATCAGACCTCAACGAGCAACACTTCATTTCTAAAAGGTAACCAAAAGAGTTATGTCCGTTTTTAAAGGAAAAACAAACGCTTCACAGTATGTGTAACTTATATTTAGTTTTCATCGGCATCCAGCACCTTCTGCCAACGTGTCTCCAACTGTTCAGTAGCCTTGCGGTAGAACTAAGGGCTTTGTGAGGGCTTTGCGCAAGTTTGCTTCATTGGTGAAGGATTTCCCACGAAGATGATTATCCAAGGAAAGGGGAAGAGGTGGTAATCGGATGGCGCAAGGTCAGGTGAATAAGGTGGATGGCACAAAGTCTCCCACCCGATTTGCTGTCTGGTATCGCTGACCACTCGCGTGACATGCGGCCTGGCGTTGTCATGGAGGAAAAACACACCTTTGCGATTCACCAGTGCTGGCTCCTTCTGGCGCAATGCCTGTTGCACACGTTTCAATTGCTACGAGTATAGGTCTCCAGTGACCGTTTGGTCCGTTGGTAGCAGTTCATAATGAACCACTTGACGACCTGTCCACCAGACACAAAGCATAATCTTGCGTGGGTGCATAGGCGGTCTTGCGGTGTGAGGGAGCGCATCCTGAGGAGACAACCAATGTCTGGAGCGCTTGGGAGATTCGTACAGAACCCACTTTTCATCACTGGTAAGCACTCGATTGAATAAGGATGCGGTACGGTGGCGAGAAAGCAGCGATACGCAGGCTGCCACTGGTTGTCCCTTGTGGACCTCCAACAGTGTTTGCGGAACCCACTTGCCCAGTTTGTACGTCCTACCTAAGCGGTGAAGGTGAACTTTTTCATCGGAAACGTTGAACTCTCTTGCAACTTCACCACACGTTAGACTACTGTCCTCTGCAATGGCCGCCTTCGGGACTCTGTCATTCAAGACCTGTGGTGATCCACTGCGAGGCTCATCATGGAGAGACAAATCTCCTGACTTAAATTTTTGCAACCAAAGCCTTGCAGTAACGGTGGCGAGAAAGCAGCGATACGCAGGCTGCCACTGGTTGTCCCTTGTGGACTTCCAACAGTGTTTGCGGAACCTACTTGCCCAGTTTGTACGTCCTACCTAAGCGGTGAAGGTGAACTTTTTCATCGGAAACGTTGAACTCTCTTGCAACTTCACCACACGTTAGACTACTGTCCTCTGCAATGGCCGCCTTCAGGACTCTGTCATTCAAGACCTGTGGTGATCCACTGCGAGGCTCATCATGGAGAGACAAATCTCCTGACTTAAATTTTTGCAACCAAAGCCTTGCAGTAACGGTGGCGAGAAAGCAGCGATACGCAGGCTGCCACTGGTTGTCCCTTGTGGACCTCCAACAGTGTTTGCGGAACCCACTTGCCCAGTTTGTACGTCCTACCTAAGCGGTGAAGGTGAACTTTTTCATCGGAAACGTTGAACTCTCTTGCAACTTCACCACACGTTAGACTACTGTCCTCTGCAATGGCCGCCTTCAGGACTCTGTCATTCAAGACCTGTGGTGATCCACTGCGAGGCTCATCATGGAGAGACAAATCTCCTGACTTAAATTTTTGCAACCAAGGCCTTGCAGTAAGTTTATCCACAACCCTATCCCCAAACGCTTGACATATGCAGCAACTTGATGCAGCTGCTGATAATCCCGCTTTGAAGTCGTAAAGCAAACAGCCCCGAACGAGATCTCTTGAGACTTCCATCCTTCTCACAGTGGTCCAGCTTATAACTGATGTCCGGGCACGGGGCGCATGTTTTTTATAGTGTCTGATGTTCCTACTTCCGGCTGTCCAAATTTGAAAACAATTGTTACACGCATTTCGTATATATTTTAACTTCATTCAAAGACTAATCAAAAAACGGACAGAGCTTTTTTGTTTACCTTCTATATATATATATATATATATATATATATATATATATTAATGTTTCGAGACAACAAATAATTTTCCAAGATATACTGTTAAATATAACAGACAATGAATGTCTATTATGTTTAATCATGGGCCGCTCTAAACATCGTATTTTGGCTTTAATTTCAGATATTGGAGACCATCTACATTAAATCCAAACAACCCACACTTAATAAAATCACATTGCAATCAATAACACATTACATTGCTTTTAAATATATGGTTCTGTTACTATTTCGAGCTCTCACGCGGTGTGACGTCATGGAAACGCATCACAAATTTACGAACTGCGTCTGCTATTCGGTGAAAGCTATCGTTGCTTAGCTATGTTTTATGTCAACACAAGATAAAATCATCTTTGATAGTGGATGTCTTTATGTTAACGTCCCTGTAACCTCTCTGAAGATGACTCATGTGAGCCGAAAGTTTAGAACCAGCATAATAAAAAAAATTATCTAAACGTTTTTGTCTTTATTTTCATTTGAAATTAAAGTCAAAATATGATGAGTAAATATAATAGACATTCATTTTCTGTAATATATAACAATATATCTATGTATATGTATATATATTATTAAATAATTCATTTATAACTTATGCTCTAATATAACTTAAAAATTAATAATTATTTTACCAAAATAAAAGTCCCACACAATACTTAATTAGTTTTCTTAACTGCAATATACTTTAACCTATTATAATTTTTTAATCATAATTATAACATAAACATTTTAGTCATTTTACTCATTAAGTAATTAAAACTATATATACAAAATCCAACATACTGTTAAAAATTATGTACCTACGAGGGTCATTCAATAAATAAGGTGAATTTTTCTAAGTTGAATTATTTTAATCCAGATAGAAGCTTTTTTTTAATTTTTTTATTTTTCAACGGAGTTTCCCAACAGTGTCACACACTTTTCCCTTCTGTCCACAAGATTCCGAATTCCCACAGCGTAAAAATATTTGGACTGATGTCTCAGCCAATCGCCCACAGCACTTTTGACTTCATTGTCACTTCCAAACTTCTTTAAACAATTTAGCCCACTTGTAGACATTTTTGGCTGAAGCACGTGGCACCATACACAGTTGACATTCACCTATGAATTTCAACTGGTTTGCACCCTTCAACAACTGATAACTGACCTCTGTTCAATCCTGGGGTATGCTTCTTAGTCAGCCACCTTTGCTAATCTCCAGAACGCACAAAGTGTTTTTTTCAATCTGCAAGAAAAAAAAAAATTAAAAATTAAATCCCTTTGAAAAAGAAGTAAAGGAAAAAATATAAAACAAAGTACGCTTCTATCTGTATTAGAAGTCTTTATACCGAAAAATTCACCATATTTATTGAATGACCCTCGTAGAAGTCCTTATACCGAAAAATTCACCTTATTTATTGAATGACCCTCGTAGAAGTCTTTATACCGAAAAATTCACCTTATTTATTGAATGACCCTCGTAGAAGTCTTTATACCGAAAAATTCACCTTATTTATTGAATGACCCTCGTAGAAGTCCTTATACCGAAAAATTCACCTTATTTATTGAATGACCCTCGTAGAAGTCTTTATACCGAAAAATTCACCTTATTTATTGAATGACCCTCGTAGAAGTCTTTATACCGAAAAATTCACCTTATTTATTGAATGACCCTCGTAGAAGTCTTTATACCGAAAAATTCACCTTATTTATTGAATGACACTCGTAGAAGTCCTTATACCGAAAAATTCACCTTATTTATTGAATGACCCTCGTAGAAGTCCTTATACCGAAAAATTCACCTTATTTATTGAATGACCCTCGTAGAAGTCCTTATACCGAAAAATTCACCTTATTTATTGAATGACACTCGTAGAAGTCCTTATACCGAAAAATTCACCTTATTTATTGAATGACACTCGTAGAAGTCCTTATACCGAAAAATTCACCTTATTTATTGAATGACACTCGGAGAAGTCCTTATACCGAAAAATTCACCTTATTTATTGAATGACACTCGTAGAAGTCCTTATACCGAAAAATTCACCTTATTTATTGAATGACACTCGTAGAAGTCCTTATACCGAAAAATTCACCTTATTTATTGAATGACCCTCGTAGAAGTCCTTATACCGAAAAATTCACCTTATTTATTGAATGACCCTCGTAGAAGACTTTATACCGAAAAATTCACCTTATTTATTGAATGACCCTCGTAGAAGTCCTTTATACCGAAAAATTCACCTTATTTATTGAATGACCCTCGTAGAAGTCCTTATACCGAAAAATTCACCTTATTTATTGAATGACCCTCGTAGAAGTCTTTATACCGAAAAATTCACCTTATTTATTGAATGACCCTCGTAGAAGTCTTTATACCGAAAAATTCACCTTATTTATTGAATGACTATCGTATTTAAGTATTTTGTGGTCTCAATATGTACCTTACTCTGACAAATTAATTTTCTTTAATATGTAATTAATTACAATATTTCATTCATAACTTATACTCTACAATAATTAAAAAAATGAAAATTATTTTAATATATGCCCCACACAAAAATAAATGATCCACACAATATTTAATTGTTGTTCTGAATACAATATAACGAAGTATACCATAATTATTTAATCCTAATTTTGATTTAAACATTCTAGCCTTTTTTTTATAGATAGTAGTAAAAAAAGTCTATTGTTCACTAAAACAAAAAAAAAAAACCTTAAAATCCAACCTCCTGTTAAAAATTATTTTCTACTCATTTAAAAAATCTAAGGTCCCACTGTGTATCTTATCCAGACAAAATTAAAATGTGACATGTCTAGATACAAGCCATCCTGCCCCCTTTCATAACCCACATATTAACTCTCCGTGGTTACATAATTATCAGTTTTGATTGAACAATATTTACACACCTAAAGCCTTTCTTCCAACTGAGGAAATAAATGAATTTATCTTATATTTTAAAAATAAATCATTTTCACCATTTATTTTAACATATCACCTGAAGAAGAACAGTATTGTTCTGAAACATGAAAATCTTTGTGTAGTGATATTATGTTTTAATAAACAAGTATAATAACAAAAATACAATATATATATATATATATATATATATATATAAGAAAAATTAAGACAGACACGTTATTCACACGATTCGTGTAAAATACTTTGTTAAATAAAGGCGGAAGCTGACGATGGTTCGCCTGAAATAGGCCCAACTTCCGATTCACCATAAAAGAACGTGTCTGTCTTAATTTTTCTTATATTTTCTCTATATGTATTTATATGCATATATGTTTAGAGCTCTCTTAGAGAGTTATCCTACCACTGTATGTACAGGATACTCCTTTGGATTCGTCTATACCCACACTGCATACTGATATATATATATATATATATATATATATATATATATATAGTCCAAGTGAATAAGGAACGAAGAAAAATTAACAACGTTTAAAACATTAATTTAAAACAGTGCTCAATATAAAATAGAGCTATTATAGATCATAGTTTAGAAGATGTACAAATTATCATCTACCTCAAAGTGTACATTTTGTTTCGACATTGAAAGGACGATGTCTCATCAGGTAGTGCGAAAAGAAAATGGACGATTCTTTACCTTGTATTGGCGAATTATGTGTGAGAGGTATGTGGGGTGGAAAATTGGAAATCAGGGTTGGAAGTTGGAATTTGAACGGAAAGAGGGGAAGAGGTAGAGGAGAGAGGTGATTAATGGACGCGTTGAAAATGTTATTGACAGATTTAACGGTAGAAGATAAAGTCTGGTTCTTTATGGTCAGTTCTTTGGGTTTAACAAAAGGTAAAAAATCAGGAAATATATATGGGGCGGGGGATTAGGAGAGGAGGCGCTAAAAGGTGGATAGGAATTGCTATTTGGTAAACATATCTGCATTAGTGAAGTATACGACTATAAATATTTTTGTATTTAAATTTAGTTTTTATAATTGGTATATATTTTTATATAAGGTTAGGGTTAGGGTTAGGGTTAAGTGTCTATGTCTAGAGCTAAAGATTAGGCTAGGGTTATGGCTAGGGATAGGTTTGAGGGGCTAGGGTTAGAGCTCAGGGTAAGGCTAGTGTTAGGTCAAGGGCTAATGTTAAGGGGCTAGAAATACAGCTAAGGTAAAGGCTAGGGTTAGTTATAGGGTTAGGGCTAAGGCTGGGCTTACGGTTAAAACTAGAGTTAGGATTAAAGCAAGAGTTAAGGGACTAGGGTTAAAGCTAAGGTTAAGTTTAGGGTTAGAGCTAGGGTTGGAGGTAGATCTAAGATTAAGGCTAGGGTTATGGCCAGGGTTATTGTTAAAAAGCTAGAGTTAGAGATAAAGATAGGGTTAAGGCTTAAGAGGCTAGGGCTAGAGCTAATGTTAAGAATAGGGTTAGGGATAGGGCAAGGGCAAGGGTTAAGGGGCTAGGGCTAGAGCTAACCTTAAGGCTAGGGCTAGGGCTAGGGGTAAATTTAAGACTCTAGGGCTAGAATAAGTTAAAGGCTTGTGTTAAGGTTAGGACTAAGATTAAGTGACTAAGTTTAAAACTAATGTTAAGGCTAGGGTAATGGTTAGGGCTAGGATTAAGGAGCTAGAGCTAGAGCTAAGGTTAAGGCTAGAGTTAGGGTTAGGTCTAGATTTAAGGGGCTAGGACTAGTGCTAAGGTTAAAGACAGGGTTAAGGCTAGGGCTATAGTAAAGGGTCTAGGGCTAGAGCTAAGTTTAAGGCTAGGATTAAGGCTAGGGCTAGAGTTAAGTGGCTAGATCTGTAGCTATGGTTAAAGCTAAGGTTATGGCTAGAGTAGTTTTAATAGGCTTGGGCCAGAGCTAAGGTTAAAGCTAGGGTTAGGGATAGGGTTCGGGTTAAGGGGCTAGGGTTAGAGCTAACCGTAGGAGGTGGGTTAGGTTAGGGTTAGAGTTAAATGGCTAGGGCTAGAGGTAATGTTAAGCCTAGTGTTAGGGTTAGGGTTAAGGGGCTAGGGCTAGAGCTAAGGTTAAGGCTAGGTTTAAGGGGCTAGGAGTAGAGCTAACGTTAAGGCTACGGTTAGGTCTATGGTTAGGGCTACGGCTAGCGTTAAGGGGTTAGGGCTAGAGCTACTCTTAAGAATAGGGTTAGGGTTAGGGTTAGGGCTAGGGTTAAGGGGCTAAGGCTAGAGCTAAAGTTAAGGCTAGGGTTTAGAACTAGGTATATGTTTAAGAGTCTAGAGATGGAGCTAATATTAAGGCTGGTGTTAAGGCCAGGTCTAGGATTAAGTGGCTATGTTTAAAGTAAAATTAAGGCTAGGGTTATGACTAGGGATAGGGTTAAGGGTCTATGATTAGAGGTAAAGTTAAGGCTAATGTTAGGGCAAATGCTAGGATTAAGGGGATAGGGTAGAGCTAAGGTTAAGATAAGGATTAGGGTTAGAGCTAGAGTGAAGCAGCTTGGGCTAGAGCTAAGAATTAGACGTGTGTTAGGGTTAGTGTTAGGGATAGGGTTAAGGGGCTAGAGCTTGTTCTAAGTTTAAGGCTAGGGTTATGGTTAAAGCGTTAGGGCTAGAGCTAAGGTTGAGGATAGGACTAAGTCTAGATTTAAGGGACTACAGCGAGAGAAAAGTTTAAGAATAGTGTTGAGGTTAGGGCTAGGAGTAAGGAGCTAAGACTAAAGCTAAGGGTAAGAACTGAGTTAGGGTTAGGGCTATAATTACGGGGCTAGGGCTAGAGCTTACGTTAAGGTTAGAGTTAAGGTTAGGGCTAAGATTAAGTGGCTAAGTCTAGAGTAAATTTAAGGCTAGGTATATGGCTAAGGCTATGGTTAAAGCACTAGGGCTATAGCTAAGTTTAAGACTAGAGTTAGGGCTATGGCTTGGATTAAGTGGCTAGATCTAGAGCTAAGGTTAAGGCTAGGATTATTGCTAGGGTAGATTCAATGGGCTAGGGCTAGAGCTAAGATTAAAGCTAATAATAGGATTAGGGCTAGGGTTAATGGTCCAGGGCTAGACCTAAGGTTAATGCTACGGTTAAGTCTAAAGTTAGGGCGTGGTTTAGGGCTAAGGGGTTAGGTCTAGAGCTACGTTTAAGGCTAGGGTTAGGGTATGGCTAGGAGGAAATGGCTAGGGCTAAAGCTAAGGTTAAGTCTAGAGTTAGGTTTAGAGCTAGTGTTAAGGCGTTTGGGCCAGAGCGAAGGTTAAATCTAGGGTTAGGATTAGGAATAGGGTTAAGGGGCTAGGGCTAGAAGTAAGTGTAAGGCTAGGGTTAAGGCTAGGGCAGTGTTAGGTGCTCTGGCTAGAGCTAAGTTCAGGCTAGTGTTACAGCTAAGGCTACGGTTATGGCTAAGGCTAGTGTTAAGAGGCTACGGGTGCAGCTAAGGTTTGGATTAAGAATAGGGTTAAGGGGCTAGGGCTACTCCACCCACGTCTATTGAACAGGGGAAGAGGCTCATCCCTTGTTTCCTGTTTAGGATGCGGTTTCCGGTTTTCTCTTTTCCAATCTTTTCACTCCTATGTAGCCCCCTGCACCTCATTGGCGTTACCGCATGCTCAGGGTGATATGCTTAAAAAAAAAGTTTAAGGCTAGGGTTAGGGCTAGGGTTAGGGCTAGGGCTAGGGTTAGGGCTAGGGCAGTGTTAGGTGCTCTGGCTAGAGCTAAGTTCAGGCTAGTGTTACAGCTAAGGCTACGGTTATGGCTAAGGCTAGTTTTCAGAGGCTACGGGTGCAGCTAATGTTAAAACTAAGGTTAGGATCTGGGCTAGTGCTAGAGGTAAGAAGGCTAGGGTTAGAGCTAACTTTAAGGCTAGAGTTATGGCTAGCTTTAGAGTTAAGTGACAAGAGTTAGTGCTCACATGCTCGAGCCAAGACATTCGCATCCTCCTCCTGAAGTACCGTATCTCATTTGGTTCAAGTTTTTCATTCATCTTTGATGATATTTTAAAGTTTTTACGTTGTTTTGCAGACTTTTATTTTTTGTTGTTTTGAAAAGTTTGAATTTACTTTTTCAGTCTTTTACCCACCTCAGGCACTAAGTTTATTTAACTAGTTTATAGATTTATTTTTTCATGTAAATTATATTGATTTTTAAGTTGTTCTTTTATTTTTAACTAGCAGTATAGCCCGGCGTTGCTCGGGTGTAATGAAAGCTTTAAAACTAATCCATGGTCCTGGAGCTCAGACTCTTTGGACGTTGGCAAGAAAGACTAAAAATCAATAGTTGTTTCCAGTTAAAGCGAAACCGTAGACTGAAAGAAAAATGAATGGATGTAAGTCAAATTTTGATTTCCTGGTATCGATATCAAATAATTTTTTTCGTCGTAAACTGAATTTTGAAGGCTAAATAAGTCCTCTGAGTAAATGGTATCACTAAGAACTATAATTATATCTACTTAGAGCCAAACCGGAAGGAAAGACTAAAATAAAAGTGCTGAAAAAATACAGACATACAGGCAGATAAGCAGACACACACACAAACATTTTGACTTTTATATATATATATATATATTATCGATTTTCTGCACTATTGTAAAAACTGCAACCTTGAAATTTCTGAATATCGTTTCTTATGTCATTGTCTATGAGTGTATCAAATTTGATTAAAATCGGACCACTCCTTCTATAACCCGACTTTTTCGATTATCGATTTTCGATATTTATCGGGGGTACCTCGACACAAAACCTAGCTAAGAACACTCGCAGACGCTTATAATACAACTGCGTGAATTTTCAAGAAAATCGGTGTAGCCGTTTCGGAGTTTATAGGTAACGGACACAGACACACAGACACACACACACATACAGACATACACACATACACATACACATTTCCAGGAATAACACGCGTTTACTTATACAATTTGACTCTTATTTCTTTACTCTCAACTCTATCGCTAATTGCAAATAACAGTAGTCCTCTTATAAGTATCTGAAGAATGTACACTGGAATATTTAGATCTCAGATATTAATTTGTGCAAGAAAGATTTACATAGGTGTTCAGTTACTTGCTACACAAAATCGGTTCAGCCGTTTCTGAGTCTATAAGTAACGGACACAGACACACAGACACACACACACACACACACACACACACACATACACATTTCCAGGAATAACACGCGTTTACTTATACAATTTGACTCTTATTTCTTTACTCTCAACTCTATCGCTAATTGCAAATAACAGTAGTCCTCTTATAAGTATTTGAAGAATGTACACTGGAATCTTTAGATATCATATATTCATTCGTGCAAGAAGGATTTACATAGGTGTTCAGTTACTTGCTACACAAAATCGGTTCAGCCGTTTCTGAGTCTATAAGTAACGGACACACACACACACACACACACACACACACACACACACACACACACAGACGAAGTTCCATTTATAAATAAGTTTAGATCCCCGCCCAATATTTCGTTTATTTTTTGTTTTCGTTTTTTTTTAATGTTACTTTATTCATCGTTTCTTCGTGTCTAAAGTAAACGTTTTTCTCTTGTTTATTTTTCTTTTCTTGTGTCCCCACCTGCCGAAAGGCTTTTTAATTTTAGGTTCTTGTTTAACTTTCCTTTTCCATTTGTTTATTGTCTACTCTGATTTTCATGTTACGTCGGCCATTTTGTATAACTGGTAAGGTTTGGTTTTTGTATAACTGCCTCTTTTACAGTAAGGCTTAAGGCCTATCACGTTGAATGCACCAGTTCTAGCTCGATCACCGAAGTTAAGTACTTAGATGGGTGAAAGCTTGGGATACCAGGTGCTGTAAGCGTCTAGTGACGGGTGTGCGTTGGGGTGCAGTGAATATCGGCTCGGAAAGAGAAATCGGTGAGCCGAGTTCGAATTCTAGTTGAATACCCTGCATTCACTTAAGCACTGGTACCCTTGGGAAAAATATTAATCCGTCTCTTCCATCCAGTTATGGGTTAAATGACAGCGTAAGACTTGGGGATCCTGCTCTTAAAAAAACAAAAAAACAAATCCCATGAATCTTGATACTCGAAAAAAAAAAACAAGTATTACTAGACACAAAACTTATATAAAAACAACAATAAATTTTTGAAAGAAAAAAGTTAACAGCAATAAACAAAATAAAATTTAGTTGGCCATAAATGAACCGCCGACTTTGATATGTCATAAAAAAAACAGCCAACCAACCAAAATCTTTTACAGTATTTTTGTTTTCATTATTTTATTTTGCTATAATAATAAAAACATTTTTTATTGTTTTATTTTATTTTACACTGTTTTATTTAATTGTGCCGTTTGAGTGAATTTATTCATGTTAATATAAAGCTCAACATTTTTCGTCAGTTTTTATTTCTTCAAGTTTCTGCATTCTTGAATTTATTATTTTGCTTCCGTTTGTAGAAGGACTTTGTTTTTTTTTAATTTGCAGAGTTAACGTAAGTTTAAGTTCAATCCCTTTTTGTTATGCGGGTCATTCAATAAATAAGGTGAATATTTCGGTATAAGGACTTCTACGAGGGTCATTCAATAAATAAGGTGAATTTTTCGGTATATGAACTTCTACGAGGGTCATTCAATAAATAAGGTGAATTTTTCGGTATAAAGACATTTACGATGGTCATTCAATAAATAAGGTGAATTTTTCGGTATAAGGACTTCTACGAGGGTCATTCAGCAAATAAGGGAAATGTTTTGGTATACGGACTTCTACGAGGGTCATTCAATAAATAAGGTGAATTTTTCGGTATAAGGACTTCTACGAGGGTCATTCAATAAATAAGGTGAATTTTTCGGTATAAGGACTTCTACGAGGGTCATTCAATCAATAAGATGAATTTTTCGGTATAAGGACTTCTACGAGGGTCATTCAATAATTAAAGTGAATTTTTTGGTATAAGGACTTCTACGAGGGTCATTCAATAAATAAAGTGAATTTTTCGGTATAAGGACTTCTACGAGGGTCATTCAATAAATAAAGTGAATTTTTCGGTATAAGGACTTCTACGAGGGTCATTCAATAAATAAAGTGAATTTTTTGGTATAAGGACTTCTTGCGTCGGTCGTTCGTTTGTATTTTTTGTTTGTCTCGTTAATTTTGTCTTCTTTTCTGTGCATTTCTTTAAGATTATTATTTTTATTATTACTTTTTTGTATTATTTTTATTTTTTGGTTTGAAAAGAAAACTTCATTTTCCTTAAAGAAATATAACTTTAAATAATCTAAAATAGCCAAAAAATGTCAGTCGAATAAATATCTCTCCACCCGACAAAAATATAAAACTCAATCAATAATATCTGCTGAGAGGGTAGCCATTACCAAAAATAAAGAAGACAAAATTGAAAAGAAGAAAAAGTTTGGAAGCCACGAATTACCAAAATAAAGAAAATGAAAGAGATTTGCTACCTGAGACCAGCAATGACCACAGTAACAATAACAAGAACAATGTTACTGTCAAGTAATTGCTCACCTTACTGATGTGTATCATCAACATGACGGAGTTCCTAGAGAGAGCCAAGAGCAACGTACATACTATCAAAGAAGAAGTACTCCAGGTAGATCTTGCTGGGTTCCGGAAGGTTGAAAAAAAAATGTGTCAGTCTTTGTTGTCAACAAGCTTTCGCGCAAATTTGTCGCTATACGAAAGACACAATTATTAAATCTTTGACGTTCATGTGGAATAAACCTCGAAGATTTATCAAAGAAAAGTGATACTTTTTGTGGGATCTAGTGTTTGCCCATGACTAACAACTGTGAAGACGCCTCCAGTCGAGATTTCATTGCATAAAACATCATTTTAAAGACTGAATATGAGAGCAATCGTAGGACCAATTTTCAGTATTTAGGGTTGAATTACATGGTCTTAGGGGAGCATTTTGCCGCTTACCTAGACCAATTTGATCAGATACTCAGTACTAAAACTCTGTCAACCTAAACGGGCACGGAGTTTTGAGATTATGACAGTAAAACGATCAGTTGTGTCCTCGACTGTCTGTCTGGATTTCTAGCCTCAGCCGATCCAAGTCCCCCTTTGGTCGAGTCTGTTATTTCTATCTCGTCTGTAATGGGCATGTGAGCGACCGGGAACGGTTAGATAAAACCACCAGTTGTGTCAATTTCGCGGCCTCTATTCCCCACCTCACAAAAAAATTGCTCGCTACTTGAGTGGTCGAGTAGAAGGAAAATAGGGGAATGGCAGGTCGTTAATAAAATCATCAAGGTCCAAACAACAAACCTTCCGTCCCGTAAGCCCCCTCGGGTAAAGGTACAAACACACTCCATCTACCAGTTCCAAGGTCGATTTCCAGGCCATCTATACCGAAAAGATTCGACAACAATGACTCAAATACGAGCCAATTTTTAAGAAATATGAAAAGCTCGAGCAGTTGAAGGAATCTATAAAAGCAAAAATAAATAAATAAATAAATAAAATAAAAAATAAAACAAAAACAAAAAAACACAAGAAAAAATAGCATTGTGGAAGACATGAACCGAATGACACCAGAGTATGCCGAAAAAATGATAATACAATCTAGGAAGATGAAATGTACTGAAAGAGGAAAGCCGAGACAAGTCTCTAGGGATAGATAGTCTACCCTATGAGGTGTATTGATGCAGTCACCAGTGTTTGTTCCTCTGATAACACTGATGTTCAACCAATGGTTGAAGAATTTTTACCAACACTACATCAGAAATACCATCAAGTTGTTACTGTAGAAGTCAAATAACTTACCTTTCAACATGGTGGTCTTCTTTTGTCTCCCTGTAGGAAAATGGACATTCAAGAGTGTGAGACTCACCTTCCTGATGTGTCCAACTAGCGTCCAGTTGGCAGACAAAAATAAACAGGGTTGTCACTCAATACATGTCCCTATGTGGCCCAAAGACAAATGGTGGATATTGTGCTCAATATTTATGGAGCTCAATGTACACACTGGAATTATCAGCCAATCACTGCTTACAGAATAGACTTGCCTGTAACAGAATGGAATCTCCCAGGTTATTATTTAAACCACCTACCAATTTGCCCTGGTAGTTGTTTGTCAGTTGGACTCAACTTCTATTTTAGTTGATTACTGGCTGGTTGTTCTAGAAGATTCTTAAAGTTAAGTTTTTTTTTTTTTTTTTTTTTTTAATCATATCACCCCGAGCAAGGCAGTAACGCCACTGATGCGCAGGGGGCTACGTAAGGGTAAAAAGAATGGAAAAGAGAAAGCCGAAAACCGCATCCTAAACAGGAAACAAGGGATGAGCCTCTTCACCTGTTCAATAGATGTGGGTGGAGTGTGAACCGGGCGATAGTTTAGTCTATCTACTCCAATTGAAAAAAAAAATAAAATAATAAAGGAAAAGAGTGAAAAGATTGGAAAAGAGAAAACCGGAAACCGCATCCTAAACAGGGCGGAAGAGATAATTTTCGCTCTTTAACTATGCTTAATGCAGAGTTGAATTTTTTGGCAAAGGTCGTAACAAAGCATTTGCAGCTTGTCATGGCTCATCTGATTAGTTACGTATAAACTTGTTGTGTGAGGAGCAGGACTATTAAGGATAACCTTCCTTTAGTTCACCTGATTACAGAAATCATTAACCAAAATGATCACACACAAAAGAGTTCCAACAACAAAATCCCCTCCAAAAAACTGATCACACTTGTATCCATTCCCAATCTATTTCTCTCACCATAAACTCACCAATGAAAAAAAAAAAAAAACGACAATGCAGACCGTCAACCAAGCCAAATATCCGAAAAAAAAAAAAAGATAAAATCCAAAGTTATTCACAACACCGGGGAAGACGTGAACCGAATGACACCAAAGCAAGCCGAAAAAAACACGTTAATGCAATCTACAAAGATTAAAGATCTAAAAAAATCTTGTTACATAAATAAGAAAAAATGGGCAACATTATTTACATTGTTCAGACTGTTGGCCTTATCTTTATTGCCATATTTACGACGTCCCGTAAACATATGAGTTAATTAGTTCCAGTGACATGAACCAAAGAGTTGTGAGTTCAATACCAGGCTACAGCAATGTTGAACAAATAAATAAAAGAGAATTAAGCAAAAGAGAGATAACGACAAGGCTACCGGAAGTGGAATGAGAATGATATACCCAAGTGATTGAAATAAAGGGTTCGGTTCGAAATTCCTAGCAACTGAAGAAGGCCGGAGCTTACAACGGCCAAAACGTTGTACAATGTTGGTCATTCGTTGTCGAGAGGTCTAAGACGCGCCAGTTCAAGTGGTGTCTTCCCCTATGTGGATAGGGGTTGGCACACATTTTCGAAAGAAAAATTTTTCCAAAATAATCAGACCGGTAGAAATAAATATACATTACTGTTTCATTATAAAACAGAACATTTACTTAAATACGAGTATTGATCAAAAATAATGTTCAAACAAATAAATTCAACTTGTCGGTTGCTTATCACCAATTTCGTTAATTTTCATAATATGTCCAGTACTGTGCAAAAGTACTAGGAAATATATATATATATGTATATAAGTATATATGTATTTATGTATGTGGGCTATATGTAAATTTGAAAAAAACTTTTTAGCTATTTAAATGCTCCTTTTCATTATATTCATTAATATGTATGTGTGTGAGTGCATATGGAATATGTATATATATATATATATATATATATATATATATATATATATATATGTGTGCGTGTGTGTGTGTGTGTGTGTGTGTGTATGTGTGCATGTATGTGTACACATGTATATTATGTGTATATGAATTTTTTGTATATAGGTGTGTACACACATATATATGTGTGTATGCGCATGTATATGTATATAAGTGTGTAATAAATTGAATGTATGTGTGTGTATGTGTATGTATATATGTATTCTTATTCGTAGAATTGTGTGTATATATATGTATGTATGTGTGTACTTCTATAGGTATGTATATAATAATTGTAATTAATTTTTTTTTTTTTTACCTAGTGTTGTCTTTATTTAGTTTAATTTCAAATGACCTAATTTTTTTAAAAGTAATTTTATTTTAAATCCTATATCTTTTTATTCCCTTTTATTAATAATTATGCCTTTTTAAGTAAAGGCCTTTTTCTAATACTTCAACGTTTTGGGGAAATTAGGTTTTTGAATTTGTCCAGCGTCTGTAATATTTAAAAAACATTTTTTTCTTTAGTTTCTTTCTTTTTCCCTCCCTTCCTTCTTTTATCTCTCTTACCACCTTTTTTCCGTGTTGCTTAAACTGACGACGATTTAACACGGCTGTCTGTTAATTTTTAGTTACATTCTCCCTTTTTTTTGCGAACCCAGACGATGTCAATTTTTTTTCTTTTCTTATTTATTTGATTTTATTCTATCTTTTTCTTTTTCTTTTTCTTTTTCTTTTTCTTTCCCTTTATTTTTATTTTTATTTTATTTTATTTTATTATTTATTTTTTAATTTCTTTGCATTCTATTTAAAACGGAAATGTAGACTAATTTTTCTCCAGTTTCTGAAAGGTTTTTTCTGTTGCTGAGGTGATGTGTCGTCCCCCGTGGGGATCTTCATATCGAAGTGGCCATTCAACATCTTTGAATTAATCCTTTTTTAATATATTTTTGCTCTGTAATATTTTATTACATGGAGCTCTCTTCCTGTATCATTTTTTAATATTAAAATAAATTTTTAATATTAATTAGGATCGGGTTTTTTGGAATTTACCTTCCTGCTTTTTTCCCTCGGATTGAACTATCTGAATTAAAATATATATATATATATATATATATATATATATATATATATATATATATATATATAAAATCAAAGCTAATATTCATTTTGGGATTTGCATATATATATATATATGCATGTAAAACAATATATCAATAAGCTAACTAGTATATTACTAGTATATATATACATATATACATTAGTAAGCTTATTGATATATTGTTTTACATGCATATATATATATGTGTATATATGTATATGTGTATATATATATGTATATATATATATATATACATATTTATATATATGTATATATATACATATTTATATATATGTATATATATATATATATATATGTATATACATATATATATATATATATATATATGTATATATATGTATATGCACATATATATGTGTATATATGTACATGTATAATTCCAGGTGAAGAGGACTCAAGGTTTTACTATTTTGAGTGCCTCGGCATTTATTTTATTATGAACAGTGCTCAATATACGTAATATAGAGTTTAATATAATTATATAGTCATGAAGGAAAGGAAGAAGGGAAAAGGGTAGGATGAGGGGGGATAAAAAGGAGAAAAGGAAAAAAGAAAAAAGAAAAAAGTTGGTTAGCATGCATTCTTTTGGGACAAATCCCAAAATGAATATTCGCTTTGATTTGTTAAAAGAAACACACATGTAAATTTTATATCTTCCTACATACATACATACAGAGCAAACCAAAAGTTTTTTGCTATTTAAATGTAAATCATCTGGACAACCAACATCAAACATTGCCTGATAATAAAAATCTATCTGGAAACATAAAAATTTCCGTGTCGCAATGTACAATTAATTCATAACTATATAATTATATATATATAATGGTAGACTTTGAAAAAACAGTAGCTACCCTAGCATTTATGCGTCGCTCATTCAGTAATGAATTAGAGCACTCTAACTACTGGTGCATGATATATCATACGATAAAAGTTTGCTTCCTTCTATCCATAGCTCAGATAAAATCGCCGACTGACGCCAAATCGGTCGGGTTTCAATCCTGGGCAAAAGCAATCCGATGTCTAACCGTACTGATGTACTGATGAGCTCTGATACAGCGAAACAGATCTGTCTGCGGATGAATATATATATATATATATATATATATATTTAGAGAGAGAGAGAGAGAGAGAGAGAGAGAGAGAAAGAAAGAGAGAGAGAAAGATACAGAAAGACAAATGAAAAGATTGCAATAGATAGATAATAAATCAAGATAGATAGATATGAACAGACTGACATAGATAGATAGATAGATAGATAGATAGATAGATAGATAGATAGATAGATAGATATGAACAGACTGGGATAGATAGATAGATAGATAGATAGATATGAACAGACTGGGATAGATAGATAGATAGATAGATAGATAGATAGATAGATAGATAGATAGATGAAATGAAAAGACTGAGATAGAGAAAAAGGTAGATATTTATGAACTGAACGATATGATATACAAAAATAAGAGGAATAACGAAGTAGGTTATATAAAACGAAGTATACACATATATATATATATATATATATATAGAGAGAGAGAGAGAGAGAGAGAGAAAGAGGGAGAGAGAGAAATGGAAAGCTTAAGATAGATAAATAGAGGGAGTCGGAACGACAAACCGGGGAGCCGAGTTCGAATTCCAGCTGAATTCCTTGCATTCATCTTTGTACAAATACCCTTGGGAAAGATATTAATCCGCCTCTTCTCTGCAGTTATGGGTTAAATAATTGGACATATTGGGTTTTATAACCTTGGTTGGCAACCAGTCTACAGCAGGAGGTATTGGCAACATACAATGGGATAATCTTCTGTTCAGTCAGTCATGTCCCTTTAGAGACATGATCGCCCAAAACGTGTATAACATATTAACTGACTGAAGATAGATAGATATTTATGAATAGACTTAGTAGTGATAATTAAAAATAAGAGGAAAGACGAAGTGGGTTATATATGAAAGATAGATAGATACATAAATAGAGAGAGAGAGAGAGACATAAAGATAGAGAGAGAGAGAGAGACGGAAGGCGGGAGAGAATTTAAATTTAAACCTACAATTATATATACAGAATGGCGATTCAGTATGCAACTGTCGATCAATGCAAAAAATATTGTCGTTCCCTGGGGTGTGTCTCTTCAGTCACTAGGCTACAATTCTTTATTTTATTTTGGCTATTGTTGTTTCAAATCTCGATGGTATGAAATTGACAGGTAAGGCTGACAGATATCATTTTCAGAAAAAAAAAAAATTAAAAAAAACAAATCCGCGCGAACTGTAACTGTCTTCTAGAAATCTGCCTATAATTGTTTCTGTTCAGTTCATATTAATAACATTTCAAAAGGCATGAATCCACTTCGCCTTCATTATCGTCTTAGCTATCTCATCCTGTTACAAGAATATTAATTGGGCTGATAAAGTTGAATGAACAGTTGACTAAATCACTCCACAATGCCCAAGTTTACAGTCCAACACTAATTAGCGTTCTCCCTTGATTAGATCAAAAGATCTGTCTGTCTGTCTGTCTGTCTATCTATCTATCTATCTATCTATCTATGTTAATCTGCTAATATCTATCTATCTATCTATCTATCTATCTATCTATCTATCTATCTATCTATGTTAATCTGCTAATATCTATCTATCTATCTATCTATCTATCTATCTATCTATCTATCTATGTTAATCTGCTAATATCTGTCTATCTATCTATCTATCTATCTATCTATCTATCTATCTATGTTAATCTGCTAATATCTATCTATCTATCTATCTATCTATCTATCTATCTATCTATCTATCTGTCTGTTCAAAGGTATCTATCCATCTATCGATCTATCTGTTCAGACGTATCTATCTATCTATCTATCTATCTATCTATCTATCTATCTATCTATCTATCTGTTCAGACGTATCTATCTATATGCCTATATACCTGTTTAGACGTATCTACCTATATATCTATCTATCTCTATCAGTTTGTTTCTATCTATCTATCTATCTATCTATCTATCTATCTATCTGTTCAGACGTATCTATCGATATACCTATATACCTGTTCTGACGTATCTATTTATCTATCTATCTATCTATCTATCTATCTATCTATCTATCTATCTATCTGTTCAAAGGTATCTATCGATCTATTTATCTGTTCAGACGTATCTATCTATTTATCTATCTATCTATCTATCTATCTATCTATCTATCTATCTATCTGTCTATCTATCTATCTGTTCAGACGTATCTATCTATCTACCTATATACCTATTCAGACGTATCTACCTATATATCTATCTATCT
>JBBBDQ010001892.1:2635000-2835000 GCA_037127315.1 Ascarosepion bandense | reverse complement strand
AAAAAATTCTCAACTATTAACACAGAAAGGAAACTACAAGACCTCCTACAGAAGGTAGCAGAAGAAAGTAACAAGAAAAGACTAAAAATAAACTGCATGAAAACCGAATACATGGTCATCAGTAAAAAGGGCAGCCCAAAATACCAAATACAGGTCGGGAATACCAGAATCAAGCAGGTACAAAAATTTAAATACCTGGGAAGCGTTAAAACAGAAGACGGAAAATGCGACACAGAGATCCGAAGGCGAATTGGCATGACGAAGGAAGAATTCCAGAAGTTGAGTAAGGTATTAAGAAACAGGACAATTTCGCTAGAAACTAGGAAGAGAGTACTGGATTGCTACGTGTTGTCCGTCCTTCAATATGGCAGTGAATGCTGGACAATACCATCAAAGATGAAGGAAAAAATTGAAGCAACTGAAATGTGGTTCTACAGAAGGATGCTGCGAATATCATGGATCGAGCATGTGAGCAATGATGAGGTCTTGGAAATGATGAAAACGAAAAGGAAATTAATACAGAGCATCAGGAAGAGACAGCTGAAGTTCCTGGGACACACAATTAGGAAGGAGGGCCTGGAGAACCTGATACTAACAGGCCAGATTGAGGGAAAAAGAGACAGGGGAAAGCAGCGGATAACATATTTGAAGGACCTAATCAGGTGGATGACGGAACGAGGATTGCATGATGTAACAAGAGAAAGCGTGCTCAAAACCTCCAGGGATAGGGAAACGTGGAAAGCCATGATCGCCTACGTCCTGAAGGGACAGGGCACATTGAAGAAAAATAGAAAAAAAAATTTTTTAGAACAATAGGATTCTGCACATGGGACGTTAAAATTTAGCAGAAATAAGGAACGGTAAACATGAACTAACCTTGTCTGCAAAAAACAAACCGTTTGTTTTAAGGGACGGTTTTTCTCATTACACTGCTCTGATTACCTCTGCCTGAAAGCGGGGGTATTGTATTTTGTCGCATTTGTCTTTGTTTGGCTGTCTGTCAAGATATCTCAAGACCTGCTGGATAGATTTGGATGAAGCTTTCAGGGATGATTGCGTTCATGACTAGCTCAGACTGATTGGATGCTGGGTTCCAGTTGGTCTCTGTATAAGGTTTCTGAGTTATTTTCCGACATTTTAAATACTATATTTTGTATCTTTCATATAACAAATACTCAATCATTTCTCCTACATTAATTAATTACTTTTTATATAAATTTAATATTTAAAAAAAAAGATAAAATGCACAAAAATGAGTCAAAATACAACTTTGGGATATTAGAAATAAAAAATCGAATTCTTCTAAAATTGTCTCTTTCATGGTTCATTTAAAGTGTTCATTTAATTTTGAGAGCAGTCGAATTCATTTTTTGTATTTTAACTCTCGAGATCGGTCAAGTTCATTGCAGTAATTCATATTTTAATAATAATCTCTTGCTGATCACTGAGATGATCGCGGTATTGGCGGAGGTTTGCCATCTTTGAATGCTCACGTTTTTAACTACCGTCACTCTTCAGCAATATCTACTGTTTTAAAAAACGTCGAGGGCTTATATATGTTTATATCATCATTATCTTCCGTTTGTAACTTTTGCTTCAGTATACAGACAACGATATCTTCCCACAGCTTCTTCATTTTAATTTTTTTTTTGTATCCCTGATATTGGCGAGGACTGTTCTGAAACATTACCTATTTATTAAGTTGTGCAGTTTACTTAAACAATTCTTCTGATGATTGATTGTTATAAATATTATTATACAGACGGTGTTTCAGTCAAATGTCCTCTGGATATCTTCAGGTTTCTACTATTGTTTTTAGTATTTAAGACGAGGAATAGTCAATATACTTGAACGCTTTATTCGAACAATTTCTCTTGATATAGATAATATTATTGACATGATATTTCGACCACGTATTCTCTACTCTTCTTCAGGTTTCTACTATTGTTTTTGGTATTTAAGATGAAGAATAGTCAATATACTTGGAACGCTTTATTCACAATTTCTCTTGTTATAGATAATATTATTGACATGATGTTTCGACCAAGTATTCTCTGCTCTTCTTCAGGTTTCTACTATTGTTTTTGGTATTTAAGACGAGGAATAGTCAATATACTTGGACGCTTTATTCGAACAATTTCTCTTGATATAGATAATATGATTGACATGATGTTTCGACCAAGTATTCTCTGCTCTTCTTCATGTTTCTACTATTGTTTTTGGTATTTAACACGAGGAATAATCAATATGCTTGGACGCTTTATTCAAACAATTTCTCTTGATATAGATAATATTATTGGCATGATGTTTCGACCAAGTATTCTCTGCTCTTCTTTAGGTTTCTATTATTGTTCTTTTATATTAAAGATGAAAAATCTTTAATATACATAAATTTTTTTGCTATATTTTTTATAATCATATCGTCCCAAGCAAGGCATTTTACTACCACTGTTTTGCAGGTGGTTACATAGGGGGAAAGTTATGAGAAAGAGTGACAGATTATAGGGGGTGTCAGGAAGTGGGTAAGAGAAGGATGAGAATACTGATGAGAGTGTAGTGGACGGAGAAAGAAGCATGCGAGAGAGGATGCAGGTTAGTGAGATAGGAGATGACTATTGACTTTACATTTAAATTCTTGGAGATTGTAGCTGTCGGGGAAGCAAGAAAATGGAAGGAAAGTGCGAGAAAAGAAACTGATGGAGTAGAATTTGAGTTTACATTTTATGGTTTCACAGTAAAAGGGTGGGACCTAGCTGCTAATCTTGTGGCTAGAGTAAATTCATATATTGGGGGCACCAGTGAACTAAGTTCATTAGCGCAGAAGCCGTGAAAGTAATTGTAGAAGAGACACAGGGAAGCCACATTGCGCCGGTGAGAAAGTGATCGTATCTGAGCTTTGAATATATTTGAATATATTTGAATATTTGAACGATTACTCTTGTTATAGATTAAATTATGTTTCGACCAACTGGCCTCTAGCCATATTCAGGCGACCATTATTCTAAATGCATTTGCCATTAGTTAATATTTCTCTCTCTTCATCTCGTTCTCTCTCCATCTCTCTCTCTGCTTCTCTCTGTCTGTCTGTTTATCTTGCTCAGTTTTTTCTCTTACGCTTTTTTTCAGTGGCTCTCAAACGGTATTGCGCACCTCATAGGTACGGTGGAAAAAGATAACTTGTGCGGCGGAATGAATGAAAAAAAAAATTAAAAATCTAAAAACCGTTTTTAAAAAATCATACGCCAAAAATAATTATGATTTCGATATTTGAAATATTATTATGGATTACTTGTAATTGCATGCATGAGCCCCAATATAAATAATTATAATTATTGGCCGAGTTTATTGTTGTGATATTTTTGCATTATATCAAGTATTAAAAATATAGTGACTGGGGTCTGCAAATTAGAGAAGAGAGTAATCAATGATAATATTCTGACCTCGAATCCTTGGTTATCTTCCTTTAACTGGTTCTCTGTTTTTTATTTTTAAATGTACGATTTATCACACAAAAATTGGTGAGGCGCGAGCTAACTGAAACAATTATTATATATATATATATATATATATATATAGCCATCCGTAGACAGATCTGTTTGGCTGTATCACTGCTCATCAGTACGTTTAGACATCCGTTTGCTTTTAGCCAGGATTAAAACCCGACCGAATTGACATCAGTCGACGATTCTACCTCTGAACTATGGGCGCTCGGTAGAATAAGCGGACATTTAGCGTGTAATATGCCATGTAAACATACGTCAGTAGCTAATAGTGTTCTCATTTATTATAGGATGAACGATGCGTAGATGTTTGAGTAGCTACTGTTTTTTCAAAGCCTACCATTCTTCCAGGGTGTGAAAGCGTATATATATATAGTTATGTATCAATTGTACATTGCGACACGGAAATTTCTATGTTTCGAGATAGATTCACATCATCAGGTAATGTTGATGTTAGTTATGCAGATTTAAATGACAAAAACCTATAGTTTTGCTGTGAATGTGTGTGGGTGTTTCGTTTGGCTAATGAGAGTGGCGATTCATTTTGGGATTTGACCCCAAAGAATACATACTAACCAACTTGTTCTCTTTTTTCCTTTTTTCTTTTTTCCCCTCATATATATATATATATTCATTTTTTCCCTCATATATATATATATATATATATAGGAAACAAAAAGACAGGGTTTCTGAAAGGATTTTTCTGTTGCTGAGGTGATGTGTTATCCCCCGTAGGGATCTGCATATCGAAATGGTCATTCAACATCATTGAATTAATCCTTTTTTAATTTATATATATATATATATATATATATATATATATATATATATATTCCTTTTCCCCCTCATATATATATATATATATATATATATATATATATATATATATATATATCAGGCAATTTCTTTTTTATTTTATGTTCCCCTTCTTTCCCTAACTCCCCCCTCACATTACTGTATTATTCTCTCTGTTGTTATCTCATCGCTCCTTTTCTCTAAAACAGTTTCCTTTTACAATCTTTAATTAATGGCCGTTTCGTTATATAATTAGCTGATTTTCATGCCTCAGACTATAGTATGTTCATCGCTCTTTCTCGCTCTCCCTTTCATTCTTGATTTCTTTCTCTCTTCGATTTCTCTATCCTGTCTTTTCCTGTCATGTCTCTCTCTTTCCCTTTTATCCTGCAGAACTTGCCCCTTTATAGTCTCTAATTAATGGCGTCTCCAAAATGAAACTATTTCTTGCCTCAGTAATTATGACCGGCATTAACCCAGTGCTCCAAAACACACATCTTCTCTTAATTGCAAACCACGCCTCCACTGGCCTTCACACAGACCCTCCCCTAATATATTCTCTCCCACCATTGTACGAATGACTGTCTTTTTGTTTCCTCTGAATGTTGATATTACCGTCACTCTTTCCAACAATGCGATTGTCGCCATTCATCATCATTAGTTCCTGGACAACTTCAATCATCAGAGAGATCTAAGAGCAGAAGAAACAGGCAACCTCCTCCAGGAGTGGCACTGGCCCTCAGGAATTCCGGCATAATCATGTCCGTTCACACTTTCATGTTGTTTGCCCAGATCTTGCTTTGACAACCACGCTTTGTACCTGCCTTCAATCTATCTCGGTCTGTTCAGTGTCACCCATCTAGGTACTGATCAATATCGACGTTGCTTAACTTCGGTAACCGCTGTTTCAACGTAATATGGCCATAAGCCGATCATACCACTCGCACATCCAAGCTTACAGCATTGATATTCCCAAGCGGTTACCCTTCTATGAACTGGCCAGGCTCGACGTTGCTTAACTTCTGTGATCGTACGAGAACCGGTCTGTGAACATGAAATACAGTCGTTATTTATAACATACAATAAAAATCAATTATACTACTTTTTTTTAGCAAAACATCATCATCAGTTCCCTGGCTGCTTCAATCGTTGACGGGGCACCTAAGGGCAAAAGAAACAGGCAACCTCCTCCAGGATGATCTTTTGGTAGTGACTCTCGGGAATTCCGGCATTATCATGTCCGTTCACACTTTCATGTTGTTTGCCTAGATCTTGCTTTGACTGTTCAGTGTCACCCATCTAGGTACTGATTAAGATCGACGTTGCTTAACTTCGGTGATCGAGAACCGCTGCTCCAACGTAATATGGCCATAAGCCGATCATACCACTCGCACATCCAAGCTTACAGCACTGATATTCCCAAGCGGTTACCCTTCTATAAACTGGCCAGGTTCGACGTTGCTTAACTTCGGTGATCGAACAAGAAATGGTTGGTTGGTTGATTCATTTAACCAGCATATCAACCTTCAACAATACTATTTTTTTAAAGTTTTACCCTCAATAGATATATCACAGTGTAGTAGACCCGATTAAGAGTCCAGCAAGAAAATAATACAACCAAAATAAGAAATAAAGATATATATATATATATTAAACACAGCAAAATACAAAAACTTGGAACCTTGTTAGTAGAACGATAAATACGGGTTAGGAAATAATACTAGAACTGGGACTCGCAATGGTTGTACGGTATGCCTATCACTGTCAAACTCTCTGCTCTACTGCTGATCTGCTGCCACCATCTCTTGTGAGGGGAAGTATATGTAGTTGAAGGAAGAGTTCAGTCCGTGAATGGGTGATGCCAATATGATATACAATATAGTATATTCGTTTATTATAAAACGAATTCGGTGGACCTGTATATATATATATATATATATATATATATATCATTCTGCTCATTATCTATCTATCTATCTATCTATATTCTTACATTTTCTCCTTTCTTATTATCTATCTATTAGAGACTTTTCTTTTTCTTTTCTTTTCTTTTCTTTTCTTATCTATCTATCGATCTATCTATCTATCTATCTATCTATCTATCTTCCCTCACTTCGTCCTTTCTTATTATCTATCTCTCTACTAAAGCCTTTTTCTTTTTTTATCTATCTATCTATCTATCTATCTATCTATCTATCTATCTATCTATCTTCCCTCACTTCGTCCTTTCTTATTATCTATCTCTCTACTAAAGCCTTTTTCTTTTTTTATCTATCTATCTATCTATCTATCTATCTATCTATCTATCTATCTATCTATCTATCTCTCACTTCGTCCTTTCTTATTATCTATCTCTCTACTAAAGCCTTTTTCTTTTTTTATCTATCTATCTATCTATCTATCTATCTATCTATCTATCTATCTATCTTCCCTCACTTCGTCCTTTCTTATTATCTATCTCTCTACTAAAGCCTTTTTCTTTTTTTATCTATCTATCTATCTATCTATCTATCTATCTTCTTCTTCGTCCTTTCTTATTATCTATCTCTCTACTAAAGCCTTTTTCTTTTTTTATCTATCTATCTATCTATCTATCTATCTATCTATCTATCTATCTTCTTCACTTCGTCCTTTCTTATTATCTATCTCTCTACTAAAGCCTTTTTCTTTTTTTATCTATCTATCTATCTATCTATCTATCTATCTATCTATCTATCTATCTATCTATCTATCTATCTATCTTCCCTCACTTCGTCCTTTCTTATAATCAATCTCTCTACTAGAGACTTTTTCTTTTTTTATCTATCTATCTATCTATCTATCTATCTATCTATCTATCTATCTATCTATCTAATCTATCTATCATATCTATCTACTCTCCTCTTATCAATCTTCTCTCGTCCTTTTTCTTTTTTTATAATCAATCTATCTATCTATTTTTCTTTTTTTATCTATCTATCTATCTATCTATCTATCTATCTATCTATCTATCTATCTATCTATCTATCTATCTATCTTCCCTCACTTCGTCCTTTCTTATTATCTATCTCTCTACTAAAGCCTTTTTCTTTTTTTATCTATCTATCGATCTATCTATCTATCTATCTATCTATCTATCTATCTATTTATCTTCCCTCACTTCGTCCTTTCTTATTATCTATCTCTCTACTAAAGCCTTTTTCTTTTTTTATCTATCTATCTATCTATCTATCTATCTATCTATCTATCTATCTATCTATCTATCTTCCCTCACTTCGTCCTTTCTTATAATCAATCTCTCTACTAGAGCCTTTTTCTTTTTTTATCTATCTATCTATCTATCTATCTATCTATCTATCTATCTATCTATCTTCATCTTCCCTCCTTCTCCTTTCCTTTCTTATAATCAACCTCTCTACTAGAGCCTTTTTCTTTTTTTATCTATCTATCTATCTATCTATCTATCTATCTATCTATCTATCTATCTATCTATCTATCTATCTATCACTTCGTCCTTTCTTATTATCTATCTCTCTACTAAAGCCTTTTTCTTTATCTATCTATCTATCTATCTATCTATCTATCTATCTATCTATCTATCTATCTATCTATCTATCTATCCTTCCTAAATAATGTGTGTGTAGTTAATTCTGGGTGTTGTTTTGGGCATTTATATCCATTCCTCCGTTTTGCGTGTGTTAAATTGTTTTATGCATGTCTAATTTAATTTTTTATTCTGTATTGTGTTATAGCATTTGACATGATGAATCTATTCCGGTTTAAATGTCTTTTTGTTCGGAACCGTTTTTTTATACTCTGAGTGAAATTAACATTTATTTATTTATCAATAGTCTAAATGAGGCAATTATAATTTGTTTTTTTTATATTGCTGAAATAAATTCTGGATTTATAAGCGTTTAATTATGTGTTGACTTTTCCTCCCAATATATTTGCTCTGGATAATATCCCTTGAGCACTCTATTTTTTCTAATTTATATTTCATATTAATTAGATAAAATCTTTTGGATTCTCCTTATATATATTGTAACAAAGTTGTGGAACTCGTAGGTTTTTTAACCTGCTGTTCATGCATTTACTTTTATAAAGAGTGCTCGATACAAACGTAGAGCGTTATATTGTAATGGTTGTTACAATGGTTTATAAATTCATAGTGCCAGTACACAAAGATTTTCGCGTTTCGAAGCTAACCTTGTTTTTTTGGTTGCCTCTCTTCGGGTGAAGAAGTTGGAATGTAAATTATCTGGTGAAAAAAACGTTTATTTGTGGTGAATAGGCTTTTTTTAGGTGAAAGTGCCATTCTTTGGAAACATGATTGTCTAAGCGTGTGTCCCGTATGACACTAAGCTTATTTTCTTTCCAATCGAAGAATGGAAACAAATCCCTTTATAATATGAAAAAGAATTAAGCCATTTTGATAATGGAATAGAAAACATTTAAACTGCGTCTAGAGATTATAGCAAGTTATGAACCGATATAAAGTGTTGCGTCTTTAATGTTAAATGTCCTATTATGATGTTTAGATTTTACTCAATATTATTAACTTAGATATATAGTGATAGAGAAAACTATTGTTTTTGGTTGGAAAAACATTTACTATGTTAACAAAACAGACTAATTTGACTGTCAGTAGTTTATTTGCAACTATTTATTTTGATACTTTTACATTATTATACCATATAAAATTAATGTAAAAAATAATATGAAAAGAGTATAGAACCAATTCGTCGATTTCTTAACAGAAAAGCATAAAAACATTTTATTTTTTATAAATATATATATATTAACAAAAAATAATAAGAACCTCCTAAAATTTATTGCACAAATGTTTCTTTCTTTTCAATAACTCTTAGCAGCCTTAGATTTGCAATTTTAGCGACTGGTAAGTTGTTTGCAGCAACTTTAACTGCCTCCCAGAGGTCACACTTGCTGTTAAATTGCCTTCCATTAGAATAAATATCTCTCTTGTGGATGCTCCACAGATTCTCAATGGGATTCAAGTCACAGCTATTTGCATGCCAACCCATAAGAGAATCTTCAACAAATCCCTTTTCTTTCAACCACGATTTCGTAAACTTTGATGCACGACTTGGTGCGTTGTCTTGCATAAAGATCATAGATCTACGCTTAGCTAAAGACTGGTTATCAAGCCATTCAAAGAAATATTGCTCTAGAAAATCACAGTAACTTTTGAAATTCATTTGAACCCCGTCTTTCAATTTAAATAGACCCACGAGCTCATTACCAATAATCCCAGCCGATATCATGATCTCACCACCACCTTGTTGGCGTTTAAAAAAATTTCTTAAGTCATGTTGCTGCAAACTCGTCCTCGAGCCCATCCATAGGGCCCATCGAGGGTGATCCTTGATTTGTTTGTAAAATCACTATACTGAAATCGGTTTTCATGTATTTTTGTTGCCCACTGCAATCTTCTTCCCATTTTTTTTTTGTTAAAATGGGTTTCTTTATTTGATTTTTTTACATCAGCAAACTTCCTTAATGCTTTACACCTTGTTTCCCTTGACACCAGAGGAACTCCAGCGGATTCAGATATGAACGAATCCTAAATATCAATCTGAAATTGAAAATTGGGACTTAATTGCTTTCATGCTTACTCGCTATACATAATAGTACAAGTTATTTCATTGGATAACACATATCTATGAATTTTACATAAAATATTTGACAATACCTCTTTTGCATATAATCTCTAGACGCAGTTTATTTCTAGTCAGGCACCCCTGCTGTTCATCTCAGGTTGCCATTACTTTTTGAGATGGACTAGTTGCCAACCAAAGCTATAGAGCCCAAACTGTTTTACTCATTAACCCATAGCTGGAAGGAGAAGAAAGAGATCAAAGCCTTACCCAAGGGTATTTGCACGTAATGCAAAGAATTCAACTGAAATTCTATTTCGGCTTCCCGATTTCTCGTTCCGAACCGATACCCACTGCGCCACAACGCATATCTTGATGTTATAGAAATGGTTCCTAGAAATTTGGGATGCCATTATTGTTTTTTTTCTTCTTCTTCTTCTGATTATTATTATTATTATTATTATTATTATTATGGTGTTGTCATTTTTCATCCTATTTCGATTTCTGCTATGGTCGCACTACCTACCAAGTCTGCAGGAAAACCTAAAGCAGGTCGTGGCGTGTTGTTATGGCTCCATTTCATGTTTTTCTATCTCCCCAATCATTCTTAGAGTTACATAGACAAAGTTCTCATTTGTATGTGGGCTGTACTTAATAAGACAATTTTTTGTATATCTCCCAAGCTGGGGTTTCCAGGGATTCTTTCAATGTGTTGTTTTGTTCCATTTTTTATCATTCCAAGTGCACCTACTATCATTGGCACGACTCTTGTTTTCAGTTTCCACATTTATTTTCCGTTTCTGGCAATATTTTATTCTTTATGAAATTTCAGGACTTGATTTTTTTCTTTCGGGTTTTCATGTTTTGGTGACTACCTAAAATAGTTGTTTTCAGCTTGTATTATCAGGATATTTGGCTATTGATTGTGCCAATTGCCCTCGAGACATTATTGATATCTCACGTGTTAGGTTTGAGTTATTGTCAGGGCGAATATTGGTGTGTTTGCTTTCTCAAAATGTTAATCGAAGAATAACAGATGACGAGAAGCGGCGAGAAATTGTAGACAAAAACTAAAAAGAAAAGAATGTAGACGAAATAAGAAAAAAAAAACAGAAAGAAAAGGAGAGAATGAAATCAATATACGAAAAGATGGAACGGAAAATAATATAACAAAGAAAGAGACGTTGGGAAATAAAGGAAAATAAGAAAAATACAAACTGAACCGAGTGCATGAAAAATAAAACATTTGAATGGAATGAAGAAGGAAAGAAAAAGAAAAGGGAGATAAAGAAACAGAAGAAAAAGATTTAAGAATTTGAGGGTTGTGCGTTGTGGTGCAGTGGCTATCGGCTCGGAACGAGAAACCGGGGAGCCGAGTTCGAATCCCAGTTGAATTCCTTGCGTTCACTTACGCGCATATACCCGTATTAATCGTCTCTTCCCTCCAGCTAAGGGTTAAATAACAAGACAGATTAGGTTCTTGTCACAGCAACCTACTGCGGGATAATCATCTGCTCAGTCAGTCATGTCTCTTTCGAGACATGATCGCCCAAGCTTGTAACACGTATGGCAATTAACTGACTGACTAAATATAATAGAAACATGATTAAGGCTTCTACTGGCCATAAAGTGGGGTATCGGTTTTCTATTGTTATGAAGTAATAAACTGATCCTCCACTAATTACTATTTAATAATATAATATATATCTTCTCCCGCTGGCTATGAGTCAAATAATAGAACAGATTGGGTTTTATAGCCTTGGCTGGCAACCAGCCTACCGCAGAAAGCAATGGCAACCTACTGCGGAATAATCTGCCCAGTCAGAATGAGACATGATCGCCCAAAGCGTGTATCACGTATGACACTTATCTGACTGACTGAATATAATAGTTAGAAACATGATTAAGGCTTCTACTGGGCATAAAGTGGGGAATCGGCTTTCTATTGTTATGAAGTAATAAACTGATCCCCCTTTAATTAAAAGAAAGAAAACTAAAGCGAAAGAAAGAAAACTAAAGCAAAAGAAAGAAAGAAAAAACTGAAGCGAAAGAAAGAAAATTAAAGTCAAAGAAAGAAAGAAAGAAAAAAAGAAAAAGAAAGAGAAAACTAAAGTGAAAGAAAGAAAGAAAACTAAAGCAAAAGAAAGAAAGAAAAAGAAAGAAAGAAAGAAAAAAAGGAAAGAAAGAAAGAAAAACATAAAGCAAAAGAAAGAAAATTAAAGCAAAAGAAAGAAAGAAAGAGAGAGAGAAAAAAGCTAAAGCGAAAGAAAGAAAAAGAAAGAAAATTAAAGGAAAGAAAGAAAGAAAGAACATAAAGCAAAAGAAAGAAAATTAAAGCAAAAGAAAGAAAGAGAGAGAGAGAAAAAAAACTAAAGCGAGAGAAAGAAAGAAAAAGAAAGAAAATTAAAGTGAAATGAAGAAAGAAAGAAAGAAAGAAAACTAAAGCGAAAGAAAGAAAGAAAGAAAGAAAGAAAAAAACTAAAGCGAAAGAAAGAAAGAAAGAAAGAAAACTAAAGCGAAAGAAAGAAAGAAGGAAAGAAAGAAAGAAAGAAAGAAAGATAAACAATAAACAAAGAAATCGAAATAAACCCAAAAGAATGAAAACAACAAAAAGGCGTGGTTGAAAGAAGAAATTGTCAACTGAAAATAATTTCTCGAGTAACTGAAAATATGAAAGAATTTAAAAATAATAAAAAATATAGCCAACGAAAAAGACAGATAAAATGGAGAAAAAATAATAGAATGTAAGGAAAAACATTAGAAAGAAAATTTAAAAAATAAAAAATAATTTTTTTACAAAAAGCACTAAGAGAAAAAGAGAGAGACCTAATATACGAAGGTCATTCAATAAATAAGGTGAATTTCTCAGTATAAGGACTTCTACGAGGGTCATTCAATAAATACGGTGAATTTTTCGGTACAAGGACTTCTACGAGGGTCATTCAATAAATACGGTGAATTTTTCGGTACAAGGACTTCTACGAGGGTCATTCAATAAATAAGGTGAATTTTTCGGTACAAGGACTTCTACGAGGGTCATTCAATAAATACGGTGAATTTTTCGGTACAAGGACTTCTACGAGGGTCATTCAATAAATAAGGTGAATTTCTCGGTATAAGGACTTCTACGAGGGTCATTCAATAAATAAGGTGAATTTTTTGGTATAAAGACTTCTACGAGGGTCATTCAATAAATAAGATGAATTTTTCGGTATAAGGACTTCTACGAGGGTCATTCAATAAATAAGGTGAATTTTTCGGTATAAGGATTTCTACGAGGGTCATTCAATAAATAAGATGAGTTTTTCGGTATAAGGACTTCTACGAGGGTCATTCAATAAATAAGGTGAATTTTTCGGTATAAGAACTACTACGAGGGTCATTCAATAAATAAGGTGAATTTTTCGGTATAAGGACTTCTACGAGGGTCATTCAATAAATACGGTGAATTTTTCGGTACAAGGACTTCTACGAGGGTCATTCAATAAATACGGTGAATTTTTCGGTACAAGGACTTCTACGAGGGTCATTCAATTAATAAGGTGAATTTTTCGGTATAGCGATCTCTCGTGATGATCTGGGTCGGTTTGAGTAGCTCATCAGAAACTACACTCAGATGATCCCTCCAAAGCAAAAATCTTCGAAACATGGATATTCAACTTTACCGCCTATATTTATGTCTATCTGACCTTACCCCACGATCTTCTACGCTTCGGGTTATCATAGTGTATCCAGTTTTCATTGCCGGTCATAGTCAGTCAGTCAGTTAAGTGCCATACGTGATACACACTTGGGCGATCATGGCTCCGAAGAGACATGACTGACTGGGCAGAAGATTATCCTGCAGTAGGTTGTCATTACTTTCTGCCATAGACTGGTTGCCACATAAGGCTATAGAACTCATTCACATTATTATATTAAATATAATTAGTGGGAGATCAATTTATTACTTCATGACAATAGAAAACCGATCCCCCACTTTATGCCCAGTAGGTTTTAATTTTGTTTACAACTATTATATTCAGTCAGTCAGTTAAGTGCCATACGTAATACACGCTTGGACGATCATGTCTCGAAAGATACATGACTGCCTGAGCAGAAGATTATCCCTCAGTCGGTTGCCATTGCTTTCTGCGGTAGACTGGCTATAGAACCCAATCTGTCCTGTTATTTAACCCATAACTGGAAGGAATAGACCGATTAATACCTTTCCCAAGGGTATTTGCGCGTAAGTGAATGCGATGAATTCAGCTGGAATTCGAACTCGGCTTCCCGATTTCTCGTTCCGAGCTGATATCCAATGCACCACAACGCACATTAGTACGATGTAAAATCTCTTTCCTTTTATGCTATTGAAGCATCTGTTTACATGTGACAAGACGCCGTTCGTCACCTCTCGGCTTCAACTCGTAGGGCACCCAGTGTCCTTGCTTTTGAATCATTCCTAATGCTTTCAGCGTTTCGAAACTGTTGTGTGATCAACTCCTAATGATTCTGCAAGTTAAGTTTGCACTTGACATACGTCTTCATGAATTAATGCTTCAAATCCTTCGTTTTCAAACTTTTTCGGTGTGCCAGAGCATTCTTTATCTTCATCATTATTTATGAAGAGTCTAAATGGTCGCCGTAAGTCCAATCAAAGACTCTGTGTGTTTCAGATGCAGGTTTCTTTTGAATAAAGTAGTGCAGTAGAACTCCCCACGAACGGATTTTCTTTGGCACGAAATCCGACATGTTTATTGCTATGAAAAACAAAGTTTTTACACTCGGCTTAATGACATATACTGAATTTCAACCATGTTTATAACACTTCCTTACAGATGCTGTACCATCTTAAACTATACGCACGCAATTCTTGGAACGCCATTTGTTGTAAAACAGAGAAAACTTATTGAATGTTCTAATATACATACAGACATACGACACAATACTAATAATTTGACTAACCGCAATAACTCCTCCCCACCAACTTAGATATTACTTAAAACCAACATTATATATCAATTTAAATGTTACTTAGGAGAATGTACTACCGACAAAAAACAAATATGTATTTTGGATTTACAACTACATTAACGAGACGTCTTACATTACACATGTCTGACCATTCGTCCATTTCTAGACATCTACAACAACATCCCTGACTGTATTCACAATATAAAAAATTATGATCGATAACACAACTCTCCTACACCAAGAAAACAACAAAAACAAACTACATATCCTCGAAGCAATATTCATTAAAAAACTTAAGCCGGCAATTAATAAAATCAGCTATGAATACTGTAGTAATGTTCTAAAATGTTTGTAGAACGAACGGTTTGTACATGTGCATGACCTTGACATTAAAACGTACAAAAAATTACATTTTGGATCATTGCCACGTTCTAATGAACGTTAAGCAATTTGTCAAGTGCTATATTTGAAACAAGAAGAAAATTCATGGTAGTTTTTAGCAACACAGTTTTGCTGTTATTTTTTGTTAGCACAAATGAAGATGATCTTGGAAAGAGATTGAAAGTACTTGGGAACATCGAGAAATGAATGATAATAACAACTGTCAACATTACAGCTCATTTCTTGCATCATTTAATTATAATACGCGAAAGATTATCCGTGAGTATGAACGGATTTTATTAAAAATTAGCAGGCAATTGCAATTCATTTAATCTGACATGTCTAAAAGAAAATTCGCTGCGTAAATACACAAATATATAGATCCTTATCAATTTTCTTTCTATTTCATTATCTTTTCTTTTTCTGTCTTCTTCATTTTCTTTTTTTACATTTTCCTATTTTTTCTTCTTCTGGCCTGTTTTCTTCTTCTCTTTCGTCTTCTTTATTTTCTGTAGCCATCTCTTCTTTTTCTTGTCCATTTGCTTATCCTTTCCGATGTTTTTCTTTGATTTATTCTTTTTCTTTTTAATCTTTTTCTGTTTTATTTATTTCTTCTTTTTCCTCTTCTTTTTCTTCTTCTCCTTTTATCTCATCTTCTTCTTATACTCTTTCCTCTTCTTCTTCTTTTTCTTCTTCTTCTTTCACATCTTCTTCCTCTTCTTTCTTTTCTTCTTCTTTTTCTTCTTCTTCTACTTCCTCTTCTTCTTTTTCCTCTTCTTCCCCTTTCTCTTCCTCTTCTTCTTCTTCTTCTTCTTTCTCATCTTCTTCTGCTTCTTCTTTTCCTTCCTTCTTCTTCTTCTTCTTCTTCTTCTTCTTCTTCTTCCTTCTACTTTTTCTTCTTCTTTCTCATCTTCTTCTCCCTCTTCTTCTTTTCCTTCCTCTTCTTCTTCTTCCTTTTCTTCTTCTTCCCTTCTTCGTCTCTTCTTCTTCTTTTCTTCTTCTTCCCCTTTTTCTTCCTTCTTCTTCTTCTTCTTCCTTATCTTCTTTTTCCTCTTCTTCTTTTCCTTCCTCTTCTTCTTCGTCCTCTTCTTCTTCCTTTTCTTCTTTCTCTCCTTCCTCTTCTACTTCTTCTTTTTCTTTTTCTTCTACCCTTCTACTTCCTCTATTTCTTCTTTTTCGCTTCTTCCTCCCCTTCTTCTTCCCTTTCTTCTTCTTCTTCTTCTTCTTCTTCTTCTTCTTCTTCTTCTTCTTCTACATAATCATCAACTTCTTAGTTAATTAGTAATAATTATTTATTTTCTTTCTTCGGTCTGCAACTTTTGTTTATATTTGTCAACCTCTACCCCGTTGCCTGTCTGGCTCGCCTTTCTATAAGCGGCCCATCCAACAAGCCTATTTCGGAACGCCACCCAAAACAATCAATACTTACCGAAAGAGTTAAGGGGTGGTGATGGTAGTTTGGTGCTTTTTTTTGTTTTTTTTGGAGGGGTGCGGGTGAGAATCGGAACGAAATCAAAATGCGGTTAAAGTTTGGGGTAAAGAAAACAGCACAAATAATACGCCTAGACCAATCATACGATATTCTTTCTTTTCTTTCTTTTTTCCTTTTTCTTTTTCTCCTCTTTTTCTAGCTTTTTTCTTTCTTTACTTCTTTCTTTATTCCATGTTTCTTCTTTCTTTTTATTCATTCATTCATTTCTTTCTTTCTTCTTCATTCTTTATTTTTCTTTTTTCATTCTATTCTTCTTTTTCATTCTTCTTTTTAATTTCTTTTATTTTATTAGCATTTTTATTCTTTTTTATTCTTCGTTTTTTTTCATTATTTTTATCCATTATAAATTCTTTTGTTTTCTTTTCTTTTCTTTCATTCGATCTTTCTATTTTTTTTATATATTTGTTCAACCATTTTTCATTCACTTTTTTATATTTTTTATTCTTTTTTATTTCTATTTATTCTTTCAATTTTTCATGCACTATTATTTCTTCGTCTTGTACAATATTTTAATTCCTTCTTTCATTTCATTTATCATTCACGCTTACCATTCAGTTTCTTTCATTTTTTTCTTTTTGAAGGGTATTTCATAATCAATCTTACACATCGAGCTGTTAAAAAATATTACCTTCTTCTTCACGAAAAACAGAAATTTTCTTTCTTCTTTAATTGTTTCCCTCATTCATTCTTCAGTCAATCTATTTTCTCAAATTTCTGTATTCTTTCACATAACTTTATTTTAGAGTTAATATCTTTGTTTCTCTCTTTCTTTCTCTAATCTGTAATTCTCTTTCCCTCTAAACTAATTTTTGCTTTCCCCTATTTTTGTTTTGAATTATTCCTTTATTTGTCCTTTTCTTTCCCTATACCGTCACCCAATTTTCTCTCTATTCAAGTTCTTACATTCCCTTCTTTCCTTAACATCTTTTTAATTTTCCTTCATTATTCCGTCCTTTCCTTTCTCTTTCTTTCCTTATTCATTCTTCCTATTTCCTTTTTATTTCAACTTCTGCATTCCACTCTTTCCTCAACATCTTTTTAATTTTCCTTCATTATTCCGTCCTTTCTCTCTTTCTTTCCTTATTCATTCTTCCTATTTCCTTTTTATTTCAACTTCTGCATTCCACTCTTTCCTCAACATCTTTTTAATTTTCCTTCATTATTCCGTCCTTTCTCTCTTTCTTTCCTTATTCATTCTTCCTATTTCCTTTTTATTTCAACTTCTGCATTCCACTCTTTCCTCAACATCTTTTTAATTTTCCTTCATTATTCCGTCCTTTCTCTCTTTCTTTCCTTATTCATTCTTCCTATTTCCTTTTTATTTCAACTTCTGCATTCCACTCTTTCCTCAACATCTTTTTAATTTTCCTTCATTATTCCGTTCTTTCTCTCTTTCTTTCCTTATCCATTCTTCCTATTTCCTTTTTATTTCAACTTCTGCATTCCACTCTTTCCTCAACATCTTTTTAATTTTCCTTCATTATTCCGTCCTTTCTCTCTTTCTTTCCTTATTCATTCTTCCTATTTCCTTTTTATTTCAACTTCTGCATTCCACTCTTTCCTCAACATCTTTTTAATTTTCCTTCATTATTCCGTCCTTTCTCTCTTTCTTTCCTTATTCATTCTTCCTATTTCCTTTTTATTTCAACTTCTGCATTCCACTCTTTCCTCAACATCTTTTTAATTTTCCTTCATTATTCCGTCCTTTCTCTCTTTCTTTCCTTATTCATTCTTCCTATTTCCTCTTTATTTCAACTTCTGCTTTCCACTCTTTCCTCAACATCTTTTTAATTTTCCTTCATTATTCCGTCCTTTCTCTCTTTCTTTCCTTATTCATTCTTCCTATTTCCTCTTTATTTCAACTTCTGCATTCCACTCTTTCCTCAACATCTTTTTAATTTTCCTTCATTATTCCGTCCTTTCTCTCTTTCTTTCCTTATTCATTCTTCCTATTTCCTCTTTATTTCAACTTCTGCATTCCACTCTTTCCTCAACATCTTTTTAATTTTCCTTCATTATTCCGTTCTTTCTCTGTTTCTTTCCTTATTCATTCTTCTATTTCCTTTTTATTTCAACTTCTACATTCCCACTCTTTCCTCAACATCTTTTTATTTTTCCTTCATTATTCCGTCCTTTCTCTCTTTCTTTCCTTATTCATTCTTCCTATTTCCTTTTTATTTCTTCTGCATTCCACTCTTTCCTCAACATCTTTTTAATTTTCCTTCATTATTCCGTTTTCTTTCTCTCTTTCTTTCCTTATTCATTCTTCTATTTCCTCTTTATTTCCTTCACCATTCCTCTTTCCCTCCAACATCTTTTAATTTTCCTTCATTATTCCGTTCTTTCTCTCTTTCTTTCCTTATTCATTCTTCCTATTTCCTTTTTATTTCAACTTCTGCATTCCTCTTTCCTCAACATCTTTTTATTTTCCTTCATTATTTCGTCCTTTCTCTCTTTCTTTCCTTATTCATTCTTCCTATTTCCTTTTGTTTCAACTTCTGCATTACTCTTTCCTCAACATCTTTTTTAATTTTCCTTCGTGTTTCGTCCTTTCTCTCTTTCTTTCACTTATTCATTCTTCCTATTTCCTTTTATTTCCTTCTGCATTCCACTCTTTCCTCAACATCTTTTTAATTTTCCTTCATTATTCCGTCCTTTCTCTTTCTTTCCTTGTTCATTCTTCCTATTTCACTTTTATTTCCTTCTGCGTTTCCTCTTTCCTCTGTATCTTTTTAATTTTCCTTCATTATTCCGTCCTTTCTCTCTTTCTTTCCTTATTCATTCTTCCTATTTCCTCTTTGCTTCCAACTTCTGCATTCCACTCTTTCCTCAACATCTTTTTAATTTTCCTTCTGATATTCCGTCCTTTCTCTCTTTCTTTCCTTATTCATTCTTCCTATTTCCTTTTATTTCAACTTCTGCATTCCACTCTTTCCCTCCAACATCTTTTTAATTTTCCTTCATTATTCGTTCTTTCTCTCTTTCTTTCCTTATTCATTCTTCCTATTTCTTTTCATTCATTCATTCACTCTTTCCTCAACATCTTTTTAATTTTCCTTCATTATTCCGTCCTTTCTCTCTTTCTTTCCTTATTCATTCTTCCTATTTCCTTTTTATTTCTTCTGCATTCACTCTTTCCTCAATATTTTTAATTTCCTTCATTATTCCGTCCTTTCTCTCTTTCTTTCCTTATTCATTCTTCCTATTTCCTTTTTATTTCAACTTCTGCATTCCTCTTTCCTCAACATCTTTTTAATTTTCCTTCATTATTCCGTCCTTTCTCTCTTTCTTTCCTTATTCATTCTTCCTATTTCCTCTTTACATTTCAACACACTGCTTTCACTCTTTCCTCAACATCTTTTTAATTTTCCTTCATTATTCCGTCCTTTCTCTTTCTTTCCTTATTCATTCTTCTTATTTCCTCTTTATTTCAACTTCTGCATTCCACTCTTTCCTCAACATCTTTTTAATTTTCCTTCATTATTCCGTCCCTTTCTCTCTTTCTTTCCTTATTCATTCTTCCCTGTTTCCTCTTTATTTCAACTTCCTGCATTCACTCTTTCTCAACATCTTTTTTAATTTTCCTTCATTATTCGTTCTTTCTCTGTTTCTTTTCACTTATTCATTCTTCCTATTTCCTTTTTATTTCAACTTCTGCATTCCATACTCTTTCCTCAACATCTTTTTATTTTTCCTTTATTTATTCCGTCCTTTCTCTCTTTCTTTCCTTATTCATTCTTCCTATTTCCTTTTTATTTCAACTTCTGCATTCCCTCTTTCCTCAACATCTTTTTAATTTTCATTATTCGTCCTTTCTCTCTTTCTTTCCTTATTCATTCTTCCTATTTCCTCTTTATTTCTTTCTGCTTTCCACTCTTTCCTCAACATCTTTTTAATTTTTCCTTCATTATTCCGTCACTTTCTCTCTTTCTTTCCTTATTCATTCTTCCTATTTCCTCTTTATTTCAACTTCCCCTGCATTCCACTCTTTCCTCAACATCTTTTATTTTCCTTCATTATTCACCGTCCTTTCTCTCTTTCTTTCCTTATTCATTCTTCCTATTTCCTTTTGTTTCAACTTCTGCATTCCTTTCTTATAACATCTTTTAAATTTTTCCTTCATTATTCCCGTCCTTTCTCTCTCTTTCTTTCATATTCATTCTTCCTATTTCCTCTTTATTTCAACTTCTGCTTTCCACACTCTTTCCTCAGCATCTTTTTAATTTCTTCATTATTCCATCCTTTCTCTCTTTCTTTCCTTATTCATTCTTCCTTCCTCCTTCCTTCTGCATTCCACTCTTTCCCTCAACATCTTTTTATTTTTCCTTCATTATTCCGTTCTTTCTCTCTTTCTTTCCTTATTCCCATTCTTCCTATTTCCTTTTATTTCAACTTCTGCATTCCACTCTTTCCTCAACATCTTTTAATTTTCCTTTCATTATTCCGTCCTTTCTCTCTTTCTTTCCTTATTCATTCTTCCCTGTTTCTTTTATTTCTTCTGCATTCCACTCTTTCCTCAACATCTTTTTAATTTTCCTTCATTATTCCGTCCTTTCTCTCTTTCTTTCCTTATTCCATTCTTCCTATTTCCTCACTGGCTAACTTCTGCATTCCCTCTTTCCTCAACATCTTTTTAATTTTTCCCTTCATTATTCCATCCTTTCTCTCTTTCTTTCCTTATTCATTCCTTCCACTATTTCCTTTTTATTTCAACTTCTGCATTCACTCTTTCCTCAACATCTTTTTAATTTTCCTTCATTATTCCGTTCTTTCTCTCTTTTCTTTCCTTATTCATTCTTCCTATTTCCTTTTGCTTTAACTTCTGCATTCCACTCTTTCCTCAACATCTTTTTAATTTTCCTTCATTATTCCGTCCTTTCTCCCTCTTTCTTTCCTTATTCATTCTTCCTATTTCCTTTTTATTTCAACTTCTGCATTCCACTCTTTCCTCAACATCTTTTTAATTTCCTTCATTATTGCGTCTTTCTCTCTTTCTTTCCTTATTCATTCACTTCCTATTTCCTTTTTATTTCAACTTCTGCATTCCACTCTTTCCTCCTTGTCTTTTAATTTTCCTTCATTATTCCGTCCTTTCTCTCTTTCTTTCCTTATTCATTCTTCCTATTTCCTCTTTATTTCAACTTCTGCTTTCCACTCTTTCCTCAACATCTTTTTAATTTTCCTTCATTATTCCGTCCTTTCTCTCTTTCTTTCCTTATTCATTCTTCTTATTTCCTCTTTATTTCAACTTCTGCATTCCTCTTTTCCTCAACATCTTTTAATTTTCCTTCATTATTCCGTCCTTTCTCTCTTTCTTTCCTTATTCATTCTTCCCTGTTTCTCCTTTTTATTTTCAGCAAATTTCCACTCTTTCACACTCAACATCTTTTTAATTTTCCTTCATTTATTCCGTTCTTTCTCTGTTTCTTTCCTTATTCATTCTTCCTATTTCCTTTTTATTTCAACTTCATTCACTCTTTCCTCTATCTTTTTATTTTTCCTTCATTATTCCGTCCTTTCTCTCTTTCTTTCCTTATTCATTCTTCTATTTCTTTTTATTTCCTTCTGCATTCCACTCTTTCCTCAACATCTTTTTAATTTTCCTTCATTATTCCGTTCTTTCTCTCTTTCTTTCCCTTCTGTTCTTCCTATTTCCTCTTTATTTCAACTTCTGCTTTCCTCTTTCCTCAACATCTTTTTAATTTTCCTTCCCGGCTAACCAATCCTTTCTCTCTTTCTTTCCTTATTCATTCTTCCTATTTCTCTTTATTTCCTTCCTTGCATTCCTCTTTCCTCAACATCTTTTTATTTTCCTTCATTATTCCGTCCTTTCTCTCTTTCTTTCCCTTATTCATTCTTCCTATTTCCTTTATTTCAACTTCTGCATTCCACTCTTTCCTCAACATCTTTTTAATTTTCCTTCATTATTCCCGTCCTTTCTCTTTCTTTCCTTATTCATTCTTCCTATTTCCTCTTTATTCCTTCTGCTTTCCTCTTTCCTCAACATCTTTTTAATTTTTTTCATTCGCTTATTCCGTCCTTTCTCTCTTTCTTTCCTTATTCATTCTTCCTATTTCCTCTTTATTTCAACTTCTGCATTCACTCTTTCTCCAACATCTTTTTATTTTTCATGCATTGTTCAATTTCTTTCTCTCTTTCTTTCCTTATTCATTCTTCTATTTCCTTTTCTTTCCTTCTACATTCCTCTTTCTCTTCTTGTCTTTTTATTTTCCTTCATTATTCCGTCCTTTCTCTCTTTCTTTCCTTATTCATTCTTCCTATTTCCTTTTTATTTCAACTTCTGCATTTCTCTTTCCTCAACATCTTTTAATTTTCCTTCATTATTCCCGTCCTTTCTCTCTTTCTTTCCTTATTCAGTCTTCCTATTTCCTTTTTATTTCAACTTCTGCATTCCACTCTTTCCTCAACATCTTTTTAATTTTCCTTCATTATTCCGTCCTTTCTCTCTTTCTTTCCTTATTCATTCTTCCTATTTCCTCTTTATTTCAACTTCTGCTTTCCACTCTTTCCTCAACATCTTTTTAATTTTCCTTCATTATTCCGTCCTTTCTCTCTTTCTTTCCTTATTCAGTCTTCCTATTTCCTCTTTATTTCAACTTCTGCATTCCACTCTTTCCTCAACATCTTTTTAATTTTCCTTCATTATTCCGTCCTTTCTCTCTTTCTTTCCTTATTCATTCTTCCTATTTCCTTTTTATTTCAACTTCTGCATTCCACTCTTTCCTCAACATCTTTTTATTTTTCCTTCATTATTCCGTCCTTTCTCTCTTTCTTTCCTTATTCATTCTTCCTATTTCCTTTTTATTTCAACTTCTGCATTCCACTCTTTCCTCAACATCTTTTTATTTTTCCTTCATTATTCCGTCCTTTCTCTCTTTCTTTCCTTATTCATTCTTCCTATTTCCTTTTTATTTCAACTTCTGCATTCCACTCTTTCCTCAACATCTTTTTAATTTTCCTTCATTATTCCGTCCTTTCTCTCTTTCTTTCCTTATTCATTCTTCCTATTTCCTTTTTATTTCAACTTCTGCATTCCACTCTTTCCTCAACATCTTTTTATTTTTCCTTCATTATTCCGTTCTTTCTCTCTTTCTTTCCTTATTCAGTCTTCCTATTTCCTCTTTATTTCAACTTTTGCTTTCCCCTTTTTCCTTAGCATCTTTCTTTGTCACAGACTTGATTGTCTTCAAGACAGAATTTCCTTGCAAATTCTGCCTCCACGAAGCAGCGTTTCCACATTCCTACCATCTTCATGTCATTATTTATCACTTGTGTCATAAATTAAACCCAATTTAAATCACACTCATATTTCTTTAATCTCCGACTCAAAGATCATGGCGGAAGATTGATGCGAGTAAGACGAGAAAAATAGGCGATGCCTTTCACATTCTGGAACTCATGTAGACATTTGACAGATTTCGTTTCTCAGGAATATTTTTCGCCATGAAGAAGTTACAGAAAACTTTCTGTTTATTCGTCATAAAAACATAATTTCACATAAATCCTTAAGCAAAATCAACATAGTTTCTGACACGTACGTTACACGTCCCGTGCTAAAATTGTATGAAATTTCGCAATAATATTTATTCATTGATGGAACAGAGTAAACATGGAAAAGGCTTCTTAATTACGAGTTGGTATAAGGAAAATGATTGAAAATTAAAAACAGAATATTTTCTCGTTCAGTATTCTAGCTAATGCAGATCATCAGTAAATTTGAAGTAAATTACTTGCCAAAATATTTCTGCCAAAAGCTAACCGTGCAAACTCTGACCCCCGACAAAAATTTGAAATCAGAAGATCCTAAAATTATGTTGAACTTTTAAAAACTTAATCTATTTTTTAAAAAATCATTTCACTGCAAGCAAGGCAGGAACCCCACTAGTGCTCAGGGGCTTTTTTTCTTCTCCTATGTGCATCTCCCTTCAGGACGTAGGCGATCATGTCTTTCCACATCTCCCCATCTTTGGCTGCTCTTAGCACACTTTCTTCTGTTACCCGACCCAAACCCCGTTCTGTCATCCTCCTGATTAGGCCTTTCAAATATGTTCTCCGCTGATTTCCCCTGTCACTTTTCCCCTCTATCTAACCTGTTAGTATCAGATTCTCCAGGCCTTCCTTCCTCATTACATGTCCCAAGGACTTCATCTGTCTTTTCCTGATGTTCAGTTTTAAATTCCTTTTCGTTTCCATCCTTTCTCAAACCTCGACATTGCTCACATGCTCAATTCATTATATTCGCAGCATCCTTCTGTAGAACCACATTTCAGTTGCTTCAAGTGTTTCTTTTATCTTTGATGATATTGTCCAGCATTCATTGCCATAATGAAGTACAGACATCACATAGCAATCCAGTACTCTCTTCTTTGTTTCGAGTGAAATTTTCCTGTATCTTAATACTTTGCTCAGCTTCTGTAATGCATCCTTGGCTATTCCAATTCGCCTTCGGATCTCACAGTCGCACTTTCCGTCTTCAGTTAGAACACTTTCCAAGTACTTACATTTTGCACTTGTTTGATTTTAGTATCCCCAACCTGTAATTGGCATAGCCATTTGCCTGCAACAATAACTGATAAATGTTTTATTTTCTTAAAAATGCATTTAGTAAATGAGTTTTAAGTTCTTCTATGTGTCTTGTCCTTTCAGGACGTAGGCGATCATGGCCCTCCACGTTTCCCTATCCCTGGTGGCTCTTAACATGCTTTTTCCTGTTACACCATGCAACGCCAGCTCTGCCATTCAACTGTCAAGTTTGTTACATGTTGCTTTCCTATCTCTTTCCCTCTATCTGGCCTGTGAGTATCAGATTCTCCAAGCTCTTCTTCCTCATTGCATGTCCCAGAAACTTTAGCAATCTTTTTCTGATGCTCAGTATAAATTTCCTTTTCGTTTCCATCCTTTCCAAAACCTCATCATTGCTCACGTACTCGATTCATGGTATCTGCAGCATCCTTCTGTAGAACCACATTTCAGTTGCTTCAAATTTTTCCTTCATCTTTGATGAGATTGTCCAGTATTCACTGGAATATTGAAGAATTGACATCACATAGCAATCCAGTACTCTCTTCTTTGTTTCTAGTGAAATTTTCCTGTCTCTTAATACTCTACTCAGCTTCTGGAATGCGTCCTTGGCTATGCCAATTCGCCTTCGGATCTCAGAGAGTTACAATAACAGACAATACTGGTTACGGAAGAAAGGATAAAAGATGAACCATATTCATGAAAATAGAAGATGGCAATTGACGTTGCATCCAAATGTTTGGAGATTGTAGCTATCAAAGGAAGAGAAAAGACTGGGCACAGAGGGCATTGAAGAATGGGTAAAAGATGAACGGGATTCGAGATAGAAGATGCCATTTGACATTGCATTTATTTATTTATTTTGAGATTGTAGCAAGTAAACGGAGGGGGGGTTCTACAGGCGTAAAATGCGAGAAAAGAAACTATTTGAGTAGAAGTAACAGCTACATTTAACTATTTCAATGGTAAAAGGGTGAAAGAGATGACAATCAGTAGCATGCTTAAATTCATGCCGTGGGGTACCCGGAAAAAATTGTTAGAACAATTACCATGAAAATATTTGTCGAAAAGATAGATGGAGGCCATTTCAGGACCGGATATGGCAGCAGTATTCAACACACGGACAAATAATAGATTTATTAATGTGCAAGATGGATTATGACGAGAACCTCGAGATGAATGGCAAGAGCACCCGACCAGACATGGCAGCAGTATTCAATGCGCTGACCAATGGTAGATTTATAAATGTGCAAGATGGATTCTGTCGAGATCCTCGAGATGAATAGCAGGTGTACCCGACCAGAGATGACAATAGTATTCAATGCACGGACGAATGGTAGATTTATAAATATGTGTTATGAACGGGGTTTTTGTCTCATAGATAAAATGCCTTAATTTATAGTATGATTCATGGTCCGTGGATGAATATGTGTGTGTGTGTGTGTGTGTGTGTGTGTGTGTGTGTGTGTGTGTGTGTGTGTGTGTGTGTGTGTGTGTGTGTGTGTGTGTGTGTGTGTGCAGCATGTGGAGAAAATGCATGAAACGAAAGAAAAGTAGATGTCTACTCACGGTTAACTGGAAGATACATTTATTTTACAGGTAGAAACATTACAAAATATGTACATGCGGTATCAGTCCCAAGTTATCGGGTTGTGTGTCACAACCATTAGGGCAGGAGAACATACATGCGTTCTTTAACCATTGACGGCCATATTCCCACGTCTGAATGTGCCGTTGAACACGTGACTCGTGTGTACCCACTTTCTGAGGTGAAAAGGGAGGTACTCTCTTTGGGAACAGGAAAGGGTTAATTCCCTTAGAATATGTTTTATTCGTCCTAACAATATGCATGATGGATTTTGACGAGAACCTCGAGATGAATAGCATGAGCACCCGGCCAGATATGCCAGCAGTATTCAATGCACGGATGAATTGTAGATTTATAAATGTATAAGATGTATTCTGACGAGAAAAACTTTTTGGCTTGACAAAGACCTAATCTTCATAGCGGTAGAAGACTGATTCACCTGCAATCTTCTGGGTTCCATCTTTGTCACATAAATGTCGCGTCTCCTAATACCTTTCAGTTGCAATCAAGGTACTGGCAGAGAGGATGCTTCGGAGTGACAAGAGTTGAGCCAACTTATGGTCTGTTTCTTTTTTAAACGATCGGCCGCTTTACACTGATTGTTGAACACAGACTCGTCTATTGACTATGAGTGGGATATCTGCCCCGAGGAACAATGTTCGCAAAGTGGGACGGAGTGTTCAGTCGTACGCATTGGCGCATTGAACTACGGTATTTGCTGTCTATAGTTATATTTGATTTATCTATCTTTCTTTTATTCTTCTTACTTTTTCATTCAGTTTTACTTTCTTCTTTCTTTCATTCACTCTTCTTTATCTCTTTCAATCCTTCTTCCTTCTTCTTCTCTTTTCTTTCTTTCTTTCTTTCTTTCTTTCTACTAACTTTATCTTTTTCTTTCTTTTATTCATTCTTCTTTCTCTCTTTCATTCTTTCTTCCTTTTGTCCCTTTTCTTTGTTTCTTTGTTTCTTTCTTTTTCTTTTTCTTTCTTTCTTCTTTTTCATTCATTTTTCTTTCTTTCATTCTTTCTTCCTTTTTCTTCCCTTTTCTTTCTTTCTTTCTCCTTACTTTTTCTTTTGTCTTTCTTTTATTCATTCTTCTTTTTCTCTTTCATTCTTTCTTCCTTTTGTCCCTTTCTTTCTTTCTTTTTCTTACTTTTCTTTCTTTTTCTTTTATTCAATTTCCTCTTTCATTCTTTCTTTCTTTTTCTTCCCTTTTCTCTTTCTTTCTTTCTTTCTTTCTTTCTCTCGTCTTACTTTTTCTTTTTCTTTCTTTTATTCATTCTTACTTTTTCATTTTTCCTTCCGTCTTTTTTACATTCTTCTTACTTTTTCTTTTTACCTTCTTTCTTTCTTTTTCCTTTTATTCATTTTTTTTCTCTCTTTCATTCTTTATTTCTTCCTTTCTTCTTTATTTTTTTCTTTATTTCTTCTTGCTTTTTTTTGTTTTTGTTTTTACTTTCATTCTTCTTTCTTTTATTCATTCTTCTTTCTCTCTTTCATTCTTTCTTCGTTTTTCTTGCGGTCCACACAGTTCTCCCACCAGCATTGCAGTGCTTACATCCGATTAGGGGACAAGTTTTCGTACTACGGTTAAAATAGGCCACACCTACATATATTGGCATACTGGTTCCAGCCAAATATTTTTCACACTGGTAAACAGATGGTGAATAGATGAGAGTCAGATGGGATCAAATCAGGAAAATAGGAAGGTGATCAACCAATTCAAACACACGGTCATGCACAGCAGCCGTTGAAAGCAACAGCTTACACATTGTCCAGACGAGACAAACCCCCTTTCCTCCGTTTTCCTGGTCCTTTTCTCTTGATAAACTTTCCTAACATAGTAATCACCTCTGATAGTGTGTCTCTTTTGAAGATAGTCAATACACACAATGATTTTTACATAGAGCGATTGGGTATAGGAAATGTCAGAGGGAGGGTGATAGACGAGTTAGGAGGTACGTAGGGAAAGCGTTGGAGGGAATGGATGCGAGTTAGTGTGTTAGGAGGTGTCTATTGACCTTACATTTAAACTCCTGGAGGTTGTAGCCGTCGGGGAAGCAATCATGCAGAACGGAATTTCACAAACGGGAAGTGCGAGAAAAGAAGCTATTGGAGTAGAAGTTGCGGTTACATTTCATCAGTTTCACTGTAAAGGGGTGGGACCTAGTTGCCAATCTAGCATCTCGCGCAAATTCACATCTAGGGGGCACCAGTGATTTAAGTTCATCCGAGCAGAAGCCGTCAAAGTACTTGTAGAAGAGGCACAGGGAAGCCACATCATGCCGGTGAGAGAGTGTGCAGGCGGTCAGCTAAGTCGGTATCGATCACATTACAGATTTTCCGCTGTATTTTGTCAAGAAGCCTGAGGAGAATAACAGGGGTACCCGACCAGATGTGGCAGCAGTATTCAATACACGGACGGACGGTAGATTTATATATGTGCAGGATAGACTCAGGCGGAAAGAATTTCCGGGCCCTACACAGAGAGCCGACTTTCATAGGAGCGGATTTAGCAATGGATTCGACTTAGTCATTCCACTTGAGGTCCGATGAGAGTGTGAAACCAAGAAAGCGTAGTGTTTTATTCTCTGGGAGGCAAGCCTGTTCCATGCTAATGGAGGTGGGGACATCCTCAAAATCTGAGACTGTCACCTGCAGTTGAAACAAACTTTCGATCAGGTGAGAAGAGGTGTTTATACTGTAGAGATTATATCTTTGTTTCTAACTCAAAAAGATGAACTCATCCCGGGTTATTAAATGTTCAAATAATCAAGCTGGATCTGAATCAAACACTGTAAAATAGTAATGATGTGGACCGGTGATGGGACCACGAAATGATAACTCGGAACACGGTGGTATGGTTAACAACATATATTAAGTCAAAAATAGATACAAGAGAACAGAGTAAACATAAGCATGGCTTACTAGTGACAGACAGACAGAAAGACTGTGCTGAGCTGCAGTGAAGCCACGAGAGGGATTAACTCTCAGTTAATATACCGGTAGAAAGAGTCCATAGTTAAGTGGGTAACGCCCCACAACAAGTACTAAAACAAAAAGTTCACAAACTAATGTAAAATTTCCCGTGATGTGATCAGCATGGTGTGTTTTTGTTATAAAACGTAGCACCCACCGAATAGAAACCTTCTTCATGTCAAGTTCAATGTGCAAAAGAAAATTCTTAACTCTTTCAAGGGATATCCCAATAGCAAAAAAAAACAAACTTACCTTTCCAAAATTTATAGACAAATAATACAGAAATATGGTCATCAGTAAAAAGGGCAGCCCAATATGCCAAATACAAATCGGGGATACTAGAATCAAGCTATTAAAAAAATTTAAATACCTGGGAAGTGTTCTAACAGAAGACGGAAAGTGCGACACTGAGATCCGAAGGCAAATTGGCATGGCAAAGGAAACATTCCAGAAGTTGAGTAAAGTATTAAGAAACAGTATGATTGTTAGAAACAAAGAAGAGAGTACTGGATTGCAATCTGATGCCAGTTCTTCAATATGGCAGTGAATGCTGGACAATATCATTAAAGATGAAGGAAAAACTTGAAGCAACTGAAATGTGGTTCTACAGACGGATGCTGCGAATATAATGGATCGAGCATGTGAGCAATGAGGGGTTTTTAGAAATGATGGAAACGAAAAGGAAATTAATACTGGGCATCAGGAAGAGACAGCTGAAGTTCCTGGGACGTGTAATGGCTTGGAGAACCTGATATTAACAGGTCAGATAGAGGGAAAAAGAGACAATGGAAAAGCAGTGAATAATATATTTGAAGGACCTAGTTAGGTGGATGATAGAACGAGGGTTGCATGGTGTAACAGGAGAAGGCGTGCTAAGAGCCACCAGGAATAGGGAGACGTGGAGGGCCATGATCGCCTACGTCCTGAAAAGACAAGGCACATAGAAGAATATATATGCCAACTGTATATTAGAAATTATAATGTGGATATCAAGTGAGTGATCAAATTTATATCATAGTCAATATATGAACTGATCCCTTATTGTGTGGCTATGCTAGTTTCTATACATTTATATTCTAGATTTATGGGCTTGAGCTAGTGAATGGCAGAGCGAGGTTTGGGTGATGTAACAGTCAAAAGTGTGTAAAGAGCCACCAGGGTTAGGGAGACGTGGAAAACCATGATCGCCTACGTCCTTAAGGGACAGGGCACATAGAAGAAGATATATGACAACTGTTTATAAGAAATTATAATGTTGATATAAAGTGGGGGATCAAATCTATATTATAATCGATATATAAACTGATCCCTCATTTTGTGGCCATTCTAGTTTCTATACATTTTTATTCTATATTAATGGTCTTGAGCTAGTGAATGGCAGAACGGGGTTTTGATGGTGTAACAGGAGAAGGCTTGTTAAGAGCCACTAGGGATAGGGAGACGTGGAAAGCCATGATCGCCTTACGTCCTGAAGGGACAGGGCACATAGAAGAAGATGGTGCGATAACTTTTTAGCTAATAACATAGACTACTTTTGGTTTCGTTCGCCTTATTTTTCGATTTTTTCTTTTTTTAATGTCAGAAATCTGCAATCACGTACCTGTATCCACTTTTGTGCGTTTGTAGCGTAGGGAGCTGGTTAATATTTAATTTATTAGGCCTTGTGTCAGACTTAACCGAACTCCCTACAGCTTACAAGTTTATGCAGAATTATCATCATCAGAATTATCAGCATCAGAAGGTTGATAGTTGGAATGTGTGGACTACCAGTAGTTTATGTATAATATCTTTTTTTTTACCGCGAGGTTGTAAAAAACACCAGGTTGGGAAACTGGCGTGGGATAACCTTCTCTTAATGAGGGTGAATGGGCCTCTCTTAAGCCGTGGTAGGCAACCCATCTAGTGATGGTGTCACGATAAAATACACCCTTGGTAGCTCTGGCGAAGCATCAAGTATTCAGTTACTGACAAGATTTTGAATCACGGCTGAGGCCGCAAAATGATGAATGACGATGAGTGTAGAAGAGTGAAATCATAAAATATACAATTTGAATGTTAAAATAGAAATTTATTAAAAGGAAAGAAGAACTTGAGTTGTAAAAGTTAATGTTCAATTAGAAACATTATTACGAGGTTAAGGGTAGAGTTCGTACAAAATGTCCCAGAAGTAAGAGAAAGAGAACAATGTCCGAGTTGACCTGAAGCTTCTCTCATTACATTTTAGCGGTGTCTCTCGCTGCTCCCATCTCTCTCTCTCTCTCTCTCTCTCTCTCTCTCTCTCTCTCTGACTCTTGACTGACGCCGAGGGCATTTACATAGTCCTTTTGAATTTCACACTGGGTCACCATGTCCTTCCAAGTTTTACAAGTCGCTCCCATTGGTCAAAAATCATTTTAACACCTACTTGCGAAATCTGGTTTCGACTTTTTTGATAAGCGCATGGTCAATCATTTTTCTACTTAGGAAAATCAGGATTTCACACGTCATTCTGAATATTTGCAAAAGTGAAAAAGAAGGTTGATTTTAATTAATTTCTTATCCGCTACACGTTAACATTATTTTTAGTTTGTGAACTTTTCATTTTAGTGCTGTTCTTTTGCCTACTTTATTATGTTCATATATTTGACTGAAGAGTAATGCGTAATTCGCAGAAGTGGGAAGTGTTTTTAAAATGTTTCCCTTCTAGAGAGCTCATTCGTAATGAGAGCATAAATTATTAGTCATCGATATACAAGTCTGTTTCGCTGTATCACAGCTCATCAGTGTGGTTCGACATCCACTTGATTTCAGCCGGGATCGAAACTCAACCGATTTGGTGTAGATAGATAGATAGATAGATAGATAGATAGATAGATAGATAAGGATCAAACGGAGATAGATAGATAGATAGATAGATAGATAGATAGATAGATAGATAGATAGATAGATGGTAGACTACCTCGTCATCAGGCAATGTTCAGTGGTGAAAATGATTTGCATTTATTTATGTGTGTGTTTGGGGATGTATGTATGTATGTATGCACGTATGTATGCGTATATATTTGTGTGTGTATATACATATATGTGTGTGTGTGTGTGTGTGCATGAATATATGTGAATATATACATATGTGTATGTTATTGCATGCTGATTTGTGTGCGTATGTAAGAATATATACTAACGATTGTATTTTATTAGTAGAAGATATGATACATTATTATATTATTATATTTTTATCTTTTATTTTATTATATAACATAACATTTTATTTTTATGTGTATTTCTATTTTTATTTTCATTATATACATATATATATATATTTTAATCATATCACACCAAGCAAGGCGGTAATGCCACTGAAGCGCAGGGGGCTACGTAAGAATGAAAAGATTGGAAAAGAGAAAGCCAGGAACCACATCCTAAACAGGGAACGAGAGATGAGCCTCTACACCTGTTCAATAGACGTGGGTGGAGTGTGAACCGGGCGATAGTTTAGTATATATATATATATATATATATATATATATATATATGTATATTTATTTATTTATTCATTATAAATTATATTTTAGAACATGTACAGAATTTTTTATATAAAAAAATATAAAAAAATTCTGTACATGTTCTGAAATATAATTTATAATAAATATTCACAGCTGTATATATTATATATATAGCACTGTTTAAAATTAATGTTTTGAACGTTGTAAAAAAATTGTTCTTCGTTCTGTATTCACTCGGAGATATATATATATATATATATATATATATATATATATATATATATATATATATATATATATATATATATATATATATATATATATATATATATATATATATATATATATATATATATATATATATATATATATATATATATATATATATATATATATATATATATATATATATATATATATATATATATATGTGTGTGTGTGTATTCGTGGTTGAGAGGTCTAAGACGTTAACAGATCAAATGGTAGCTTCCTCTATATAGATAGGGGTCGCAGGTTCAAATTCTGCCGAATGGCACACATTTTCTTAATAAAAATTCATCGTAAATATTCAGACCGGTAGAAATAAATATATAATACTGTTTCATTAAAAACAGAATATCTACTTAAATACGAGTATCGAAAAAAATAATGTTCAAACAATTCATTTCATATGTATGTATGTATTGAAATGTATCGTAAATTAAGCCTATAACACAATTTTCGAATTCATCGTGATAACCATCTCTGCTCTGAAATGTATCGTAATGTCAACAAATGTAAACATGCAATATTAAGGAAAGATGAAAGAAATGGTTATTTACGTGACTCAAAATTGTGTTATATAGGCTTGATTTGACATCGTTTGGATTGTTGGTCATTCGTGGTCGAGATGTCTAAAACGCGCCAGCTCAATTGTTGGCTTCCTCTACATTGATAGAGGTCGCAGGTTCGAATCCTGCCGAATGACACTCATTTTCGTAACAAAGATGTAAATAATCAGGCCTGTTGATAGGCTTGATTTGACTTCGTTTGGATTGTTGGTCATTCGTGGTCGAGATGTCTAAAACGCGCTAGCTCAATTGTTGGCTTCCTCTACATTGATAGAGGTCGCAGGTTCGAATCCTGCCGAATGACACTCATTTTCGTAACAAAGATGTAAATAATCAGGCCTGTTGATAGGCTTGATTTGACTTCGTTTGGATTGTTGGTCATTCGTGGTCGAGATGTCTAAAACGCGCTAGCTCAATTGTTGGCTTCCTCTACATTGATAGAGGTCGCAGGTTCGAATCCTGCCGAATGACACTCATTTTCGTAACAAAGATGTAAATAATCAGGCCTGTTGAAGTAAATATATATACTGTTTGATTATAAACTTAAATATGAGTATCGATCAAAATTAATGTTCAAACAAAATAATTTCAAGTTGTCGGATGTTTATAACCATTTCGTTAATTTCCGTTATATATATATTTATAACTATTATATATTTACTTATTTTTTGGTCATAATAAAATTAGACCAGTGCACATTTGTATTAAAAAGTGATCAATACAATTATATTGTAGAACTTTTGAATATTTTCCATTTGTAGACGAGTTATTACACGACCTAGGTTTCTACCATTAGTAGTGTCTTCAGGCAATTTTCAATAACTGATTTTATCGTTTACCTTTTTTTTTTAAGAACGCGCACATTACAGGCTTTGTTTTAACGCTCATGTAACGGAATTTTTGAACGCGCAATTTTAAAAATTACAATAAATTATAACATTTTCGTCCATGGTTGTATGAACCTAAAAGTTCTTTTTTCTTTTTTTTTTTTTAGTATGGTTACAATTAGTCATAATTTCTGTTCTTTCATTTAATAGTTTGTTTTTGTTTGGGAAGAAACTCGTTCACAAATGGAATATATATATATATATATATATATATATATATATATATTCTGCTTGATATTATCGTTGGCAAGTTCCTGTCTTCTTTGTTGCTGGTTGGAAGCTGTCAATTCTGTTTCTTGTACATTTCTAACAATTATATTTAAGGATGTGCGTTGTGGCGCAGTGGATATCGGCTCGGAACGAGAAATCGGGGAACCGAGTTCGAATTCCAGTTGAATTCCTTGCATTCACTTACGCGCAAATACCCTTGGGAAAGGTATTAATCCGTCTCTTCCCTCCAGTTATGGGTTAAATAATAGGACAGATTGGGTTCTATAGCCTTGGTCGGTAACCAGTCTACCGCAGAAAGCAATGGCAACCTACTGCGGGATAATCTTCTGCCCAGTCAGTCATGTCTCTTTCGAGGCATGATCGCCCAAAGCGTGTATCGCGCATGGCACTTAACTGACTGATATTTAACCACGGCCAATTACATGAGAAATACCCGACTATGTCAACCACAAATAAAGCTATGAAAATAGTTCTCCGCGAAACTTGCCTAGTGTCTTCGGAATTGTCTGTGGCATTTGCTAACCCAGGGGTAATTCATAAATAGCGAACATAATATCCTTGTTCATCGATTACTGTCAAGTCATTCCTTCATGGGGCTTTCTGAATTTCAAAGAAGCTTCGTTTTGGCACAAGACCAGGGTAATGGGTTATCCACTCGAGGGTCAAACTCTGAGTTAATAATTGTTGTACGGTGGCAGGTAACCAATTCATCCTTTTAAAGCGTTCAGAATTACATGTTTTATGATAATGACTTCATCTATCTATCTATCTATCTATCTATCTATCTATCTATCTATCTATCTATCTCATTCTGTTCATATCTATCTATCTATCTATCTATCTATCTATCTATCTATCTATCTATCTCATTCTGTTCATATCTATCTATCTATCTATCTATCTATCTATCTCATTCTGTTCATATCTATCTATCTATCTATCTATCTATCTATCTCATTCTGTTCATATCTATCTATCTATCTATCTATCTATCTATCTCATTCTGTTCATATCTATCTATCTATCTATCTATCTATCTATCTATCTATCTATCTATCTATCTCAGTCTGTTCATATCTATCTATCTATCTATCTATCTATCTATCTTTGTCTGTTCATATCTATCTATCTATCTATCTATCTATCTCATTCTGTTCATATCTATCTATCTATCTATCTATCTCATTCTGTTCATATCTATCTATCTATCTATCTATCTATCTATCTATCTATCTATCTATCTATCTATGTATCTATCTATCTATCTCAGTCTGTTCATATCTATCTATCTATCTATCTATCTATCTATCTATCTAAGTCTGTTCATATCTATCTATCTATCTATCTATCTATCTATCTATCAGTCTGTTCATATCTATCTATCTATCTATCTATCTATCTATCTATCTATCTATCTATCTATCTATCTAGTCTGTTCATATCTATCTATCTATCTATCTATCTATCTATCTATCTATCTCAGTCTGTTCATATCTATCTATCTATCTATCTATCTATCTATCTATCAGTCTGTTCATATCTATCTATCTATCTATCTATCTATCTATCTATCTATCTATCTCAGTCTGTTCATATCTATCTATCTATCTATCTATCTATCTATCTATCTATCTATCTATTTATCTATCTATCTATCTGTATTTATATAATACAAAATATCACAATAATAAAATCAGTCAATAATTATTTATAATTTTCTATACTGGGACTCATGCATGTAATTACAAGTAATCCATGATAATATTTTAAATGTTGATTTCATATTTTTTGGTAGATGAACTTTTAGAAAGTTTTGAAATGACAAAAAAATTGCTTGAAACTTTCATTTTAGCTTTAATCTAAAGATAAAGGATTAAATTTGCTATTTCCAGTAAATAATACACTCTGGAATATTTCAACTAGAAATTATATTGATTGGAATCTATTTTTTTACTAGAAGAGCCGATTTGTTTTAGTCATCTTTCATCGCAATGTACACTACCGGCCATAAGTATGAGGCCACCCCAGTTTTTAAAAAATTATGTATTTTTATATTATTTTTAGTATTTATTGTCAATTGGATAACAATGAACAATGAGTCAAGAGTTTGCAAGAAAGAAAAAAAAAACCAAGACGAAAACCTTAACAGTAAAGTGCTCTATATGAAAGTACGAATGTAGAGCAAAAAACCTACGCAGAGCTTGCTTAATTCAGAAACTGAAATCCTTAATAGATGTCAGCATATAAAAAATTGCTTACTAAAATAGGTGTTTTACTTTCTTTTTTTTTTTTGTTTGTGATAAAGGTTGTTTTACCCTGATTTAATTTGGTTTCTTCTTTTGACCTCTATATATTTGCCGTTTTTTATCTAAATTGTTAGCCTGGCCCTGACGATCCGTTGTGTTGGCTCATTTTAGATTTAGCATACTGCATATATATATATATATAGGCGATTATGGCATATATATATATATATGCCATAATATAATTGCCGATATATATATATATATATCGGCAATTATGGCTATCCACGTCTCCCTATCCCTGGTGGATCTTAATATGTTTTCTCCGATTACTCCACGTAACCCCCATTCCGTCATCCACCTGATCAGACTCTTCAAAAATGTTATCTGCTGCCTTCCTCTATCTTTTTCCTTCTATCTGGCCTATCAGTATCAGGTTCTCCAAGCCCTTCTTCCTCATTGCATGTCCCAGGAACTTCAGTTGTCTCTTCCTGATGCTCACTATTAGTTATCTTTTCATTATATATATATATATATATATAGAGAGAGAGAGAGAGAGAGAGAGTGAGAGAGAGAGAGAGAGAGGAAAAACTGCTAAAAGGTTGTAAGTTTAAAAATGTATTTTTTGACAGTATTTGTTCATTTCTATTATTATATTTTATATTTCAGACCGTCCTAGGTCCTTCATCAGAAACAAATGATTTTAAAATTTAAATTAGAAACGTATTTCGCGAGAGCGTTCGTGGAGAGATTGTTTACATCACGTGACGCAGAAAGCGACAGATTTTGAAAAAATATTTGTAAACGTAAACCGATCTTTAATAATACTTATAAATTTTGTTTTAGAAAAAAATTTTTTAATTGTATCTAAAAAATATTTAGCTATTGAAATATTTATAAAGATTCAAAACACCTAAGTCCCTATTTAACCCTAACCTGTGTGTATTTAAATTTAAAATCCAGTATTTTTCTTCCTTTCTGCGTGAGTGTGTAGAACTAAAATTGGAGTCTATTAGTAAACATTTGCAGTTTTCTAAAGTGTGACCCGGTTGACTGAAGTGAACTGCTATGGGGGAATATTATATATATATATATATATATATATATATATATATATATATATATATATATATATTATAAATTATGTTTTAGAACATGTACATAATTTCTTCTATATATGTTCTTTTCTCAGATATTCACAGCTCTATACATCATATATCGAGCACTGATTAAAATTAATGTTTTGGACGGGAAAAAATTTTTCTTTTCTCTCCTCGTTCTATACTCACTCGGAAATATATATATATATATATATATATATATATATATAAACTTATTTATAAATGGAACTGTGTGTGTGTGTGTGTGTGTGTGTGTGTGTGTGTGTGTGTGTGTGTGTATCCATATTATTATTATTTCTTATTTTTATTTTTATTTTTTTATTTTTTGCTTTTAGTCAGAAGTCATGTTTTACGTAATTGACCAGGCGATGACAGGTGATGACAGGGGATGACGGATTGATTGTTGTACTACGAAGACGTTAGCTTTAAAATGTAATTAAGGATGACGTGAATGCCTTCTTCTTCTTCTTCTTCTTCTTCTTCTATGTGCCCTTTCCCTTCAGGACGTAGGCGATCATGGTTCTCCACGTCTCCCTATTCCTTGTGGCTCTTAGTATGTTTGCTACACCTCGCAACCCCCGTTCCGTCATCGACCTGATCAGGCTCTACAAATATGTTATCCGCTGCCTTCCTCTGTCTATTTTTCCTTCTATCTGGCCAGTCAGTATCAGGTTCTCCAAGCTCTCCTTCCTCATTGCGTGTCCCAGGAACTTCAGTTGTCTCTTCTTGATGCTCAGTATTAATTTCCTTCCGTTGCCATTCTTTCCAACACCTCATCGTTGCTTGCATGCTCAGTCCACGACATCTGCAGTATCCTTCTGTAGAACCACATTTCCGCTGCTTCCAGTTTTGTCCTCATTTTCAATGATATTGTCCAGCATTCACTGCCGTATTGAAGAACTGACATCACATAGCAATCCAGCAGTCTTTTCTTTGTTTCTAGTGAAATTTTCCTGTGTGTTAGTACTTTACTCAGCTTCTGGAACGTGTCTTTTGCCATGCCAATTCGCCTTCGGATCTCTGTGTCGCACTTTCCATCTCCTGTTAGAACACTTCCCAGGTATTTAAATTTTTGTACTTGTTTGATTCTGGTATCTCCCACCTGTATTTGGCATTTAGGGTTGCTGTTTTTGCTGATTACCATGCATTCAGTTTTCTTAAAGTTTATTTGTAGTCCTTTTTTGTCACTCTCCACCGCTATCTTCTGTAGGAGGTCTTGTAGTTTCCTTTCCGTGTCTGCAATCAGCATTGTATCATCTGCATACCTTGTGTTGTTCAAGTTGTGGCCTCCAATAACAAATCCTGGCGTGTCATCTAGGGTCCTCAAAATATTCTCGCTGTACAAGTTGAACAGATCCGGTGAAAAGACACATCCTTGTCTCACGCCTCTCTCTATCTTTGTAAATCTGCTGAAATCGTTACCTGTCCGTATGCAGGCCGTTTATTTAATTACTCTGATGTCTTTCCCAAAAACATCGAGGCTGCCAAAAGTTACTGGAAAAATATTGTTCGTAATTTAATTTTAGGAATGTTAGCATAACATTTACTATAGCCACTGCTCTTATTTTCTGATAATGTTGTGTATGGTCGACTATACTTTCCAAAATGGGCACGTTACATATATATACATAAAAAAATAAAAGATGATTTTTAAAATACTGATGTAAAATAATTCACATGAAGCTTTTCAATTATTGGTTAGTAAATATCACCTAACGAAATTAAACTAAAGTAGAACTTTAAAAGATTTTTACAAAATTGTTATAAAAAATTATTATAATTAAATTTAAAAATTGTAAATAATTCTCGTAAAAATTTATTATTCATCGAAAAGAAATTCTTCCTTAAGGCAATATTGTCCTTAATAAATATCGTTTATAAAAACAGTTAAAAGCTTTTATAATTAGTCGGTTTTATTGAATTTTTTATTTTACGCTTCGGAGCAGATTTTTGGGAAATGAGTAGCAGTTTGAAAAAACAAAAAACAAAAAGAAAAACACAACAAAAAATATGATTTGCATTCTACAAGGAGCCCTAATAAAAGAAATTTTGAGATAAAAATTTTATTTCTCGAAATTTCATGAAATTATGTGAGTGATAATATCTTTTTTTTCTAAACATATACTGTTAAATATAAGAGACAATGAATGTCTATTATGTTTAATCATGAGCCGTTCTAAACGTCGTATTTTGGCTTTAATTTCAGTTGAAAATAAAGACAAAAATTCTCGAACATTTGGATAATTTTTTATTAATTTGGTTCTAAGCTTTCGGCTCACATGAGCCATCTTCAGAGAGGTTATTAAGACGGTAATACAATAACATCCATCATCACCGACGATTTTATTTTGTGTTGACATAAAACTCCGCTATTGTATTGCGAACTGCATTTGTATATACAAAAATATTCTGTACAAAATAAGCATCCCACCCCTTACCGGCTTTTCTAAGAAATCCAAAGGATATAGTCTAGTCACAAGATAATAAAAACTTACATTCTAACTGCTAATGTTAAAACTGTCTAGAAATCAAAGACTCTCATTAATCAACCATTTCAACTACCCACACCACTTTCTTCAAAATTCCAACGGTCAATACAAGTGACATGTTCCCCTATCCCTAACCCCCACCAACACCCCAAACACAACTGACCAAATATAAGAAAAGAGGCTTTCCATTCCTATCCACACCGCCTGATGAGACATTGAAGTTTGAATGTCGAAACAAATGTACCTTTGTAGTGGATATATATAAAAAAATTATGTACATGTTCTAAAATATAATTCATAATATATATATATATATATATATATATATATATATATAGTGTATCGTGGCAGTAGATAATTTTCGAAACATATACTGTTAAATATAAGAGACAATGAATGTCTATTATGTTTAATCGTGAGCCGTTCTAAACATGGTATTTTGGCTTTAATTTCAGTTGAAAATAAAGACAAAAATTCTCGAACATTTGGATAATTTTTTATAAAGTTGGTTCTAAGCTTTCGGCTCACATGACGTCATTGCAAATTTGCGAACTGCGTTTGTTATTTTTAGTAAGTGTTGCCATTGCTTAGTTTTATGTCAACACAAGATAAAATCGTCACTGATGGTGGATGTTTTTGTGTTACCGTCCTTATAACCTCTCTGAAGATGGCTCATACGAATACGAACGGATAATCTTTCGCGTATATTTTGGGTTATGGTAACAAAAATTAACCGCAAAACTCACACACCTTAAGATAATCTCGGAAAGAGATTGAAAGTACTTGGTTACATTGAAAAATGAATGATAATAACACTCCTGCACTACCAGGCAGCTCTGCCCCCTCGGAAATTCTGACTACGCCGTAGTTTTCGTCAACATCTCAATCCGCTTTTACTCTACCCAAGAAAACCAGACCAGCAGAATATCATACTGCTACCAGATAGCAGACTGGGACTCGTTCCTAGACTTCCTCTGCGACGTCCCCTGGAACAACGTCTTCGATCTTCCTGTCGAAGACTGTGCGTCCGAGGTCTCCTCTTGGGCTAAGGCTGGCATCGATGCTTTTATCCCGGCCAGGGAATTCCAGCTAAAATCAAATTCGTCCCCCTGGTTCTCACCCGCTTGCTCGGCCGCCATTGCCCACCGGAACCATTTCTTCTGGCTCTATCGAAGCTGCTCGTCGAACCAAAACAGGCGCCTTTTCGCCTCAGCACGTAATAAGTGTAAAAAAGTACTGAAGCTAAGAGGGCGTTTGCTACCAGAATGAGGCAACGCGTAGCATCCTCTAAGTTCGGCTCCAAAAGCGTGCTCAACAAGAACAAGACTTCAATACCCCGACTAATCAATGAATTTGAAGTTCTCACCTACCCAGCGGACAAGGCTGAATGCTTTGCCCGTAGATTCTCCACCAATTCGACACTGGACTCATTAGGAATACCTACACCCGACTTCCCACCCAGAACTAATGCTCAACTACATAACGTCCACATTACACCCTCGCTGGTCTCCAAGATAATTGCACAACTTGACCCATACAAAGCGAGCGGCGGGGAAGGAATCCCAATCATAGTACTGAAGAAATGTGCCCCAGAGATCTCCTCTGTCCTCTCTAAACTCTATAACCTCTGCCTATCTGCTTCCTGTTTTCCTGCCTGTTGGAAGTCCTCCAGTGTAGTTCCTATATTTAAGAATTCTGGCGAACACTCAGACCCCGCCAATTACCGTCCTATTAGCCTCCTTCCGATCTTCGGCAAAGTTTTAGAAGCCATTATCAATGCCGAGGTGATTAAGCGTCTCACGGCCCACAGGCTTCTCTCTGACAAACAGTACGGGTTTCGCTTCACCAGGTCTACTGCTGATATGCTAACGACCATTACCGAGTACATATACCGTGCTCTTGACAAGAATGGCGAAGCCCGAACCGTTGCCTTGGATATCTCCAAAGCGTTCGACAGGGTCTGGCACGCTGGCCTCTTATGCAAACTGCGGAGCAACGGTATAACTGGACATCTGTTTGATCTCATCCAGTCATTCCTCTCTAACCGCACAGTGAAGGTAGTATTAAATGGGCATGCCTCCCAAAACTACCATACGAACGCGGGCGTCCCTCAAGGTTCTATCCTAGGTCCCACGCTCTTTCTGATGTATATTAATGATCTCCCCGACGCCATTAGATCCCAAGTAGGCATGTACGCCGAAGACACCACAATCTACTCTCGCCTCGATCAAAAACCAGGTATGGGCGACAAAGCGAACCTCGCTGCCGAACTTGAAAAGGACCTCCAATCCGTAGTGGTCTGGGGTAGGAAATGGCTAGTAAATTTCAATGCTTCTAAAACGAAGCTGTTATCAACTAACCACCATAGACAATCGAATATACCTCCCATTAGCATGGAACAGGCTTGCCTCCCAGAGAGTAAAACACTACGCCTATTTGGCCTTACACTTTCAGCGGACCTCAAATGGCATGACTATGTTGAATCCATTGCCAAATCTGCCGCTATGAAAGTCGGCTCTCTGTGCAGGGCCCGGAAGTTTTCCCGGCTGAATCTATCCTGCACATATACAAATCTACCATACGCCCGTGTATTGAATATTGCTGCCATATCTGGTCGGGTGCCCCTGCTACTCTCCTTGGGCTTCTTGACAAAATACAAAGGAGAATCTGTAACGTGGTTGATACTGACTTGGTAGACCGGCTGCAACCACTCTCTCACCGGCGTGATGTGGCTTCCCTGTGCCTATTCTACAAGTACTTTCATGGCTTCTGCTCCGATGGACTTAGATCACTGGTGCCGCCTAAGCACGAATTTGCACGAGATACTAGATTAGCAACTAGGTCCCACCCTTTTACAGTTAAACAGATAAGATGTAACAGTAAATTCTACTCCAACAGCTTCTTTTCTCGCGCATCCCGCCTGTAGAATTCCCTTCCACAAGTCTGCTTTCTCGACAGCTACAATCTCCAGGTGTTTAAATGTAGGGTCAATAGACACCTCCTATCACACTAACTTCCAATTATTCTCAGAACACTCTCATCTACCTTGGGTAGATGAGAGTTGCCTCATTCTCGGTATCTTTACCCGCCTATCACCCCCCCCTCTGACATTTCCTATATTTAACCATCCTTCCTTCACTCTATGTAGCCCCCTGCGCAGTAGTGGCAGTGAAATGCCTTGCTCGGGGTGAAACGCTTATAAAACAAAATATGTCAACGCTACAGCTCATTTCTGACATCTTTCAATTATAATACGCGGAAGATTATCCGTGAGTATGAACGGAATTTATTAAAAATAAGCAGACACAATGTTGGCAATTTATTTAATCTGACATGCCTGAAAGAAAATTTGCAGCCTAAATACACAAATATATATATTGATTGATTAATTACTTACTTTCTGGTCATAATAAGATTAGACAAGTGCACATTTGTATTAAAAATTGGTCGATATTGTAGAACTTTTGAATATTTTCCATTCGTAAACGAGTTATTTAATAACTAGTTTACAAATGGAATATATATATATATATATATATTAGTCATCCACATACAAGCCTGTTTCGCTGTATCACAGCTCATCAGTATGGATAGACACAGCCACTTGCTTCTGGCCGGGATCGAAACTCGACCGATTTGGTGTCAGTCGGAGTCTCTACTTCCTAAGCCATCGACGAGAAGGGAAATTTTAATGTGTTGTATATAAGCAGTGTATACACACGCCAGTCATCGAAAGAACTCAATTCATTTCTGAAGAGTCACGCATATAGCAGAAGTGGAACTGCTTTTAAAATTTTCTTCTCCAGAGAGCTCAATTTTAATGAGATTAAATATGTGTATGTGTATATGTGTATATATGTGTGTATGTGTATATGTGTATATATATGTGTATGTGTATATGTGTATATATATGTGTATGTGTATATGTGTATATATATGTGTATGTGTATATATATGTGTATGTGTATATGTGTATATATATGTATATATGTGTATATATATGTGTATGTGTATATATATGTGTATGTGTATATGTGTATATATATGTGTATATGTGTATATATATGTCTATGTGTATATGTGTATATATATGTGTATGTGTATATGTGTATATATATATATGTGTGTGTGTGTGTGTGTGTGTGTGTGTGTGTGTGTGTGTGTGTGTGTGTGGATTCAAATCGTCTGGAAAAATCTGGGTGAGGCCGTTATCAGATGTTAATGGTAATTAAGCGAACAAGAATGGAAGAAAACTCGCAGGAAAAATGCACCAGTGGCTTAAACGACAATTGTGACGCATACATTTCAGTCAAGCGGTTGGGATGTGACCATCAGCAAACACCCACTCTAGATATGAAAGCTATAAAAGAAAATATAATGAGGGAAATAGTAGAATGCAACTATGACTATTATTCCAAGATTCAAAACTGGAGAGAAAAAACTGAGACGTCTCATCGGGCAGTAACAATAACATGAGTTGAAAAAAAAAGTTCTTTGATGAAGTCGGGCTATATTATCTATCTATCTATCTATCGATCTCAGTCTGTTCCTTATCTATCTATCTATCTATCTATCTATCTATCTATCTATCTATCTATCTATCTACACCAAATCGGTTGAGTTTCGATCCCGGCTGAAATCAAGTGGATGTCTAACCACACTGATGAGCTGTGATACAGCGAAACAGACTTGTATGTAGATGACTAATAATTTATGCTCTCATTACGAATGAGCTCTCTAGAAGGGAAACATTTAATATATAAAAGAAAATATAATGAGGGAAATAGTAGAATGCAACTATTTCTATTATTCCAAGATTCAAAACTGGAGAGAAAAAACTGAGACGTCTCATCGGGCAGTCACAATAACATGAGTTGAAAAAAAATGTTCTTTGATGGAGTCGGGCTATACTATCTATCTATCTATCTATCTATCTATCTATCTATCTATCTATCTATCTATCTATCTCAGTCTGTTCCTTATCTATCTATCTATCTATCTATCTATCTATCTATCTCAGTCTGTTCCTTATCTATCTATCTATCTATCTATCTATCTATCTATCTATCTACACCAAATCGGTTGAGTTTCGATCCCGGCTGAAATCAAGTGGATGTCTAACCACACTGATGAGCTGTGATACAGTGAAACAGACTTGTATGTAGATGACTAATAATTTATGCTCTCATTACGAATGAGCTCTCTAGAAGGGAAACATTTTAAAAACACTTACCACTTCTACGAATTACGCATTACTCTTCAATCAAATATATGAAGATACAAAAGTAGGCAAAAGAACAGCACTAAAATGAAAAGTTCACAAACTAAAAATAATGTTAACGTGTAGCGGATAAGAAATTAATTAAAATCAACCTTCTTTTTCACTTTTACAAAATTCACAATGACCTGTGAAATCCTGATTTTCCCAAATAGAAAAAGGATTTACCATGTGCTTAAAGAAAAAGTCGAATCCAGATTTCGCAAGTAGGTGTTAAAATGATTTTTGACCAATGGGAGTGACTTGTAAGATTTGAAAGGACTTAGAGATCCAGTGTAAAATTCAAAAGGATTATATAAATGACCTCGGTGTCAGTCAAAAGAGAGATGGGAGCCGAAAGACGAAAGAACTAAAATGTAACCAACTTCAAATCGACTTCGAGATAAGGTCAGGTCGCACCTCTTTCTCCTTATCTATTTTAACAATTACTACTCGAACATTTTGTACGAACTCTACCCTTAACTTCTTAATATTGTTTCTAATTGCACATTAACTCCTACAACTTATCTGAGTTTTCCCTTTAATAAATTTTTATTTTAAAATGCAAATGTATATTTTATTCTTCTCTACGCTATTTCACTAATCTAAACTTATTTATAAATGGAACTTTGTCTGTGTGTGTTTATGTTTGTGTGTGTCCGTTACCTATAGACGCCCAAACGGCTGAACCAATTTTCTTGAAAATTTGCACAGTTGTACTATAAGCTAGGTTTTGTGTCAAGATACCCCCGATAAATATCGATAATCGAAAGAATCGGGTTATAGAAAGAGTGGTCCGATTTTAATCAAATTTGATACACTCCTATAGAAAAAGACATAAAAAAGATATTCAGAAGTTTCAAATTTGCAGTTCTTACAATAGTGCAGAAAATTGATAATACATATATATAAAAGGCAGGATGTTTGTGTGTGTGTCTGTTTATCTGCCTGTATGTCTGTATTTTTTTCAGCACTTTTATTTTAGTTTTGGCTTCGAGTTTGGCTCTAAGTAGGTAAAATTGTAGTTCTTAGTCTCAGCCATGATACCATTTACTCAGAGAACTTATTTAGCCTTCACAATTCAGTTTACGATGAAAAAAATTTATTTACCAGTAAATCAAAATTTCACTTACATCCATTCATTTTTCTTTCAGTCTACAGTTTCATTTTAACTGGAAACAACTATTGCTTTTTCGTCTTTCGTGCCAACGTCCAAAGAGTCTGAGCTCCAGGACCATGGATTAGTTTTAAAGCTTTCATTACACCCGAGCAACGCCGGGCTATACTGCTAGTTTTCACATATTCCAATTTGCCGACAACCAACCTTCTGATGATGAAAACCTTCTGATAATTCTGTTTATTATAACTCTACATAAAACTTGTACGCAGTAGGGAGTTCGGTTAAGTCTGACCCAAGGCCGAACCAAGAAAAATTAACCTGTACCGTACGCTACACAGATGAGCCCATGCAAAATATCTTTAAAAAAGTTGGAGACTTTCTTAATGTGATCCGATTAGAAAAATCATACAAGAAGTCAAGAAAATACTTTATCAAACGGTAATAATATAGATTCATAAGAATTCCATAGACATACAGAAATTAATTACCGCTCATATCCCTTTTGCAGACGCCTGCTCAGGCACATTGTTACAGAGCCCATCTGTGGTTTATACAGCTTAATTCCAGTTTCTGTGAGAAGGTGCATTGTATGGCGTGATCAACAGTCGGAACAAGCCCAATACGTTCAAACCAAATAATAACGTGTGACTCCCTGCTAGCAAAATTATGTCTTCGTCTATGGGTGTATCAAATTTCATTAAAATCGGACCACTCCCTCTATAACCCGATTTTTTCGATTATCGATTTTCGATATTTATTGGGTGTACCTCGACACAAACCCGAGCTAAGAACAATCGCAGACGCTTATAGTACAACTGTGTAAATTTTCAAGAAAATCGGTTCAGCCGTTTCGGAGTCTATAGGTAACGGACACACATACACACACATACACAGACAAAGTTCCATTTATAAATAAGTTTAGATATATATTTTATGAACAGTTATTTTCTGCCTACATAAAGCAGATTCGATAAGGTAATAGAAAATCACCCATTTTAATTACTACTTGATATTATGTATTGTATCAGTGGTATTCACAGGTCTCTTCTTATATCTACTAAAGTAACATTGTAAGCATACAATATATACCTCACGTCGCTTGCCTGCCAGAGAGTAAAACACTACGCTTTCTTGGTCTCACACTCTCAGCGGACCTCAAGTGGAATGACTATATCGAATCCATTGCTAAATTCGCTGCTATGAAAGTCGGTTCTCTGTGCAGGGTCCGGAAGTTTTTCCCGTCTGAATCCATCCTGCACGTATATAAATCTACCATCCACTCGTGTATTGTATACTGCTGCCACATCTGATCCGGTGACCCTGCTATTCTCCTCGGGGTTCATGACAAAATACAACGGAGAATCTGTAATGTGATCGATGCCGACTTGGCAGCCCGACTGCAGTCACTCTCTCACCGGCGTGATGTGGCTTCCCTGTGCCTCTTCTATAAATACTTTCACGGCTTCTGCTCAGATGACCTTAGATCACTGGTGCCCCCTATGTATGAATTTGCACGAGCCACAAGATTAGCAACTAGGTCCCACTCCTTTACAGTGAAACAGATAAGATGTAACTGCAATTTCTACTTTAACAGCTTCTTTTCTCGCACTTCCTACCTGTTGAATTCTCTTCCATATACGTGTTTCCCCGACAGTTACAATTTCCAGGAATTTTAATGTAAGGTCAACAGACACCTCTTATCACACTAACTCGCATCCATTCTCTCAAACACTCTTCCCATCTACTCATGTACTCCTCGGTACCCTCATCCGTATCCATTTCCTATAACTAACCACTATTTCTCATCACTTTCCCCTATGTAACCCCCTGCGCAACAGTGGCAGTAAAATGGCTTGCTTGGGGTGAAATGATTAAAAAAAAAAGTTTAACTCACAAGGCATAGCTGAACAGTGGTTTTCAGGCACTTTACAAATGTTCCACATGCTGGGATTCGGCTCCTCAGTTCGATAACAACAATGTTACCTTTCTGATGACTATGGTGAAATTCGAACCTGTGTCTTATGGTCGGAAAACGAACTTTGATCGTGTTGCAATAATAGCATAAACTGAAAAGAGCTCTCTAACTGTGTTGGGCTGTAGTTACAGTTGCCCAAGAATAATGTATTAGTAATAATGTACCAACATTATCAGCATACGGAGTCTCATTATCGAAAAGTTACATTTCATCACTGCAGAGTCAACACAAGCTAACACATTTTCATGACAACTCCAGTTCACTGCTAGTCTGCTCATCGCAAGGACAACTCAACGCTGGCGTCGGATTCATAGCATCAGACCGGTGTTAAATTTTCAGTCAGTCAGTTAAATGTAAAACTTAATACCCGATCATGTCTCGAAATAGACATGACTGACTGAGTAGAAGGTTATCCCGCAATAGGTTGCCATTACATTCTACGGTAGACTGGTTGCCGACCAAGGCAATAGAACCCAATCTGTCCTGTTATTTGACTCATAGTTAGAGGGAGAATATATATATTATATTATTAAATAATAATTAGAGGGGGATCAGTTTATTACTTCATAATAATAGAAAACCGATCCCCCACTTTATGCCTAGTAGAAGCCTTAATCATGCTTCTGTTATATTCAGTCAGTTATTCAAGTGCCATACGTGATACACGCTTTGGGTGATCATATCTCAAAAGAGACATGACTAACCGGGCAGAATATTATCCCGCAATAGGTTGCTATTGCTTTCTGTGGTAGACTGGTTGCTAGCCAACGCTACAGAACCCAATCTATCCTGTTATTTAATCCATAACTGGAGCGAAGAGACGGATTAATACCTTACCCAAGGGTATTTGTGCTTAAGTGAATGCAAGGAATTCAACTGGAATTCGAACTCGACTACCCCGATTTCTCGTTCTGAGCCGATAACCACTGCACCACAACGCACATTTTGAATGTTTTGGTGTTTGTTTTTGTGATTTGTTCGTTACAACAGCCTATTGATTTATTCGTTACAACAGCCTATTCGTTACAACAGCCTATTGATTTATTCGTTACAACAGCCTATTTGTTACAACAGCCTATTCGTTACAACAGCCTATTGATTTATTCGTTACAACAGCCTATTCGTTCCAACAGCCTATTCGTTACAACAGCCTATTGATTTATTCGTTACAACAGCCTATTCGTTACAACAGCCTATTGATTTATTCGTTACAACAGTCTATTCGTTACAACAGCCTATTGATTTATTCGTTACAACAGCCTATTCGTTACAACAGCCTATTGATTTATTCGTTACAACAGCCTATTCGTTCCAACAGCCTATTGATTTATTCGTTACAACAGCCTATTCGTTACAACAGCCTATTGATTTATTCGTTACAACAGCCTATTCGTTACAACAGCCTATTGATTTATTCGTTACAACAGTCTATTCGTTACAACAGCCTATTGATTTATTCGTTACAACAGTCTATTCGTTACAACAGCCTATTGATTTATTCGTTACAACAGCCTATTCGTTACAACAGCCTATTGATTTATTCGTTACAACAGCCTATTTGGTTGATTCGTGGTTAATTTTCGAGATCGGTCACATAACCATGCTGAAGTAAGAAATAAAAGACTACACACGGAGGTGGCGAGATGTCCTAAAGTTGAATTATAACTGAGATAAGTCAGTGGTGTGAAAGTCGGCGACGTTGAGTTGAAGATGATACGTCGTCCCGCAGTCCTTATTAACGACTGATAGACCGGCAGGAAAAGTTTAATGCCTTTTGTAATTAGTGGATGTGCGTTGTGGTACAGCGGATATCGACTCGGAACGAGAAGCCGGGGAGCCGAGTTCGAATTCCTTGCATTCACTTAAGCACAAATACCCTTGGGTAAGGTATTAATCCGTCTCTTCGCTCCAGTTATGGATTAAATAACAGGATAGATTGGGTTCTGTAGCGTTGGCTAGCAACCAGTCTACCGCAGAAAGCAATGGCAACCTACTGTGGGATAATCTTCTGCCCAGTCAGTCATGTCTCTTTCGAGACATGATCGCCCAAGCGTGTATCACGTATGGCACTTAACTGACTGAATTAGTCCCACTAAATTTAAACGAGACGACAGTAATAACAGCAATTGCAAAAGACTCTTTGAATGTCTCGTGGAGTAATTAATATCACATCAGGTGTATAATATGGAGGTACGTTGGAATAATGGACACCGTTCCGGTTTTGGAGAGCCGAGTTCGAATCCCAGTCGAGTTCACTGAATTGGACAGATTGGGTCCTATATATAAACTGGTCAATCGTCCAAGAGTAATAAAAAATTGAATTCAAACCTCCTTGGAGGTCCTGCCTCTTCAGACAAAGGCTTGAAAAGGTAAAACCCCGTATATCGTCAGGAAGAAAGGAATTTCTCACATTCCTTCGGAAGAAAGTAATGAACATTTTCAGTTTAGTACAATACTTCGAATTCCAGTTGAATTCCTTGTATTCACTAACTCAAATACCCTTGAGTAAGGTATTAATCCGTCTCTTTCCTCCTGTTATGGGTTAAATAATAGGACAGATTGGGTTCTATAGCCTTGGCTAGCAACTAGTGTACCGTAGAAAGCAATGGCAATCTACTACGGGAGAATTTTCTGCTCAGTCAGTTATGCCTCTTTCGAGACATGATCACCCAAAGCGTGTATCACCTATGGCACTTAACTGATTGACTGAATATAATAGTTAGAAACATGATTAAGGCTTCTACTGGGCATAAATTGGGGTATGGGTTTTCTATTGTTATGAAGTAATAAACTGAGCACCCTTTAATTACTACTTAATAATATAATACATATCTTCTCCCTCAAGCTTTGAGTCAAATAACAGGACAGATTGGGTTCTATAACCTTGGCTGGCAACAAGTATACCGCAGAAAGCAATGGGAACCTACTGAAGAATAATGTTCTGCCCAATCTCGAAAGAGACATGATCGCCCAAACATGTATCACGTATGGCACTTAACTGACAGACTGAATGCGTATTTCTGAGCGGTCTTTTTATGTAATTAGCTTTAATAGGTTTAAACGGCAGGTAGCGCCTTCACATGTGGTGTTTTAATGTAGCGCCTCCACATGTGGTGTTTTAATGTAGCGCCTTCACATGTGGTGTTTTAATAGCACAGGCCTCGTGATAGTGTCACGCGGTATTTAATGACCATCTCGAGTGAAATATTGAACAGATTAAGTAAATAGTCTCTTAAACTGACTAGAATCAAACGGTTGGAAATCAGATCGAACTTCTTGCGTGACAGAAATAAAATCTTTTCAGACGGCCTCTGACTGCAGGGTGGTGGTTATTAGTGTAACACATTGGTAGACGACCTGTTAATGGAATTAGATTTACTATAATCTGCTGGTAAATATCCTGGCTGAAATAAAAACAGATTAAAAAGGCCTCGTAGTGATATAGGGTAGTGCAGTGGCTATCGGCTCGGAACGAGAAATCGGTGAGCCAAGTTCGAATTACAGTTCGAATCATTGCATTCGCTTACGCGCAAATACCCTTGGGAAAGGTATGAATACGTCGCTTCTTCCTCCATCTATGGATTAAATAGTTGGACAGATTCGGTTCTATAGCTTTAGTTGGCAACCCGTCTAACGAAGAAATGGCAACCTACTAGAAATATAAACAGATTAAAAAAGGCCCTGTAGTGATGTAGTGTGTGCGTTGTAGTGCAGTGGCTATCGGCTCAGAACGAGAAATCGGAGAGCCGTGTTCGAATTACAGCAGAAATCATTGCATTCACTTACGCTCAAATACCCTTGGGAAAAGCATGAATACGTCGCTTCTTCCTCCATCTATGGATTAAATAGTTGGACAGATTCGGTTCTATAGCTTTAGTTGGCAACCCGTCTAACGAAGAAATGGCAACCTACTAGAAATATAAACAGATTAAAAAAAGGCCCTGTAATGATGTAGTGTGTGCGTTGTAGTGCAGTGGCTATCGGCTCAGAACGAGAAATCGGAGAGCCGTGTTCGAATTACAATAGAAATCATTGCATTCACTTACGCTCAAATACCCTTGGGAAAAGCATGAATACGGCGCTCTTTCCTCCAGCTATGGATTAAATAGTAGGACAGATTCGGCTCTATAGCTTTGGTTGGCAACCAGTCTAACGAAGAAAGAAATGGTAACCTTCAGCGGGGAAATGTTTTGCCTAGTTAGTCAAGTCTGTTTCATGATAGCCCAAGTTTTTATCACGTATGGTACTTAACTGATTGATGTCTGGTGATATTTCTTATCTGCCAATGAGTATATCTCAAAGTTGTGGGCGTTCCCTTAATCCATTTACACGAATCGGCAAAGAAAAATAAGTCTATAACCTCCTCGTTTTTTTTGTTATCATTTCACCCCAAGCAAGGCAGCAAAGTGGCTAAAACGCAGGTGGTATCTCAATGTGGAAGAATATTAAAAAGACATAATTCCCTAGTGATAACAATAAAAATGCCAAAATTAAGAACACAGAAGGTTATTATTTTTTTATATTTAATCTTTTGAAGATCAAAGTTCATTTGAAATCAAGAAGCCCCGAAAGTGTGAAGTGTGAGAGAAGAAACTCTTAACATAGAACTTATGGTCATATCTAATCATTTCAGATGTAAAATGACGAGCCCTTACCGCTAATCTAGCTTACATAAATCCATAAATACTAGGGATAGTCAGAAGAGGTCATCCGAATATTTACCATGAAGGAATTTATAAGGAAGCTACATTGCGGCGGTGAGAAAGTGACTGGAACCGAGGTGTCATGTTAGAACCAAAAACATTGCAGATCCTTCTTTTTATTGCATCAACAATATATAAATGCATAGCAGAAGCATAAAACAAGATGAGGCAGTGATAGACTTATACCATGAAAATATTTATAGAAAAGGCACAGAGAAGCCACGTTACGTAGGTGGGAAAGTGACTGGGGCTGAGATACCAGGTCAGCCTCAGAGTCATCTTTGGATTTTACAGTCATCTTTGGATTTCATCAACAATCTCTAACTCCATAGAAGCCCAAAACTAGAAGTGGTAGTGGTAGATATAAATATAAAAATATTTATAGAAAAGGCACATGGAAGTCAAATTACGACCATGAGAATGTAATGGAAGACAAGATGCCAGGTCAGAAACAATAACATTGCAGAATCTTTTCTGGATTTCATCAACAATCTCTAAATACATAGCATAACCAAGATATGACAATGGTAGATTTATATCATGGTTCGGGATGTGCGCTGTGGTACAGTGGATATTGACTCGGAATGAGAAATCGAATTCCAGTTAAATTCCTTGCATTTACTTACGCTCAAATACCCTTGGGAAAGCTATTAACCCGTTTCTTTTCTCCAGTTATGGGTTAAATAACAGGACAGATTGTGTTCTATAGCCTTGGCTGGCAATCGGTCTACTGCAGAAATTAATGGCAACCTACTGCAGGATAATAATCTGCCCAGTCAGTTACGTCTCTTTCGAGACATGATCGCCCAAGCGTGTATCACTTATGGCACTTAACTGACTGAATATTTATAATAAAGGCACAGGGAAACCACGTTATGGCAGTAGAAAAGTGACAGAGGATGAGATGCCAGGTTAGGACCAATTACATTGCAGAATATTCATTGAATTTCATCAATAATCTCTAAATATACAGCAGAAGCACAAAACACGATGGGGAATTGATAGACTTATAAAATGAAAATATTTATGATGAAGGCAATCATTGTCTTCAATAAAGTGAAGATGAAAATGACAGTGTTCAGCGCCTGTGTCATCAGTACACTGCTATATAGCAATGAGACATGGACCATGTACGCCAGGCAAGAGAGTAGTCTGAGCACCTTCCACTTGAGAAGTATCTGACGTATATTGGGAATCTCATGACAGGACAGGGTACCCAACACTGATGTCCTGTCTCGAACCAGTCTGCCTACCATGTTCACACACCTTACACAGCGCAGACTCAGCTGGCTAGGCCATGTCCACCGCATGCCAGACGGTCGTATTCCAAAAAACCTCATGTGTGGCCTCTGGAAGAAGACCCATTGGGCGGCCAAAACTGCGGTATCGTGACATCATAAAACGTAATATGAAAGCTATGGGCATAAACCCGGGGTCATGAGATAGCGTAGCAGTCAACCAGTTCAAATGGAGAGGAACCCCGGCCTAACAACTTAAATCAAGGGAGGAGCAACCAACAAGGTGAGGCAGATTCGCAGGAAACAAAATGATGGCTCCGACAGACCAGAAACAAAATATAAATGAAGCCTCCGCAACAAAGACGGTCACTCCCTCATCGGTTTCTACAGTCACAGACGCCGATGCTCCAGCCAAGCAGACAACTAGGATGCTACCCATGGTCAACCCTGACCGACTGAGGCCTACTACTACTATTATAAATACACCGCGCAACGATGATATGGCGGTAGGATAAAGACAGAAACCGAGATGACAGGTCAGGGCCAATAACATTGCAGTTCCTTCATTAAATTTCATCAACAGTCTCTAAATACATAGCAGAAGAAATCTTTTTATTTTTTTTGTATGGGTAGGTGATGCAGCTATCAAAATGCGTTTAGTAAAATAAAGGAAGGTAAAGAAGGTGTTGGGTTTTACCTACACTACCGGTCATAATTATTAAGCCACTGCAGTTTCTTAAAAGAAATTATGTATTTCATACTATTTTTAAGTGGATTATTCTTAATGAAAATAGACTGGTTCTTTTGTTATTATTACTTTGCAAATTTTTACAAGGCAAATAGCGACAATTTACCCATCGCACCATGTAGATTTTATATATATATATATATATATATATATATATATACACATACATACATACATACATACACACACACACACACACATATATACATACACACACACTACCGGCCATAATTATTAGGCCACCCCAGTTTAAAAAATGATTTATTTCATACTATTTTTAAGTGGATAATTCTTCATGAAAATAGACTGGTTGTTTTGTTATTATTACTTTGCAAAATTTTACAAGGCAAATAGCGACAATTTACACATCGCATTATTTAGATTTTCTATCTCTCTCTCTCTCTCTCTCTCTATATATATATATATATATATATATATATATATATATACACACACACAATACAAGCTATAATTATTAGGCCACCTCGGTTTTTTCATACTGTTTTAGTATTTATTGCCAAGTGGATAATTCTAAATGAAAATAGAATGGTTCTTTTGTTATTATTACTTTGCAAAATTTTACAAGGCAAATAGCGACAATTTACCCATTGCACTCTTTAGAATTTCTATATATATCTATCTATCTATCTGTCTCTCTCTCTCTCTCTCTCTCTATATATATATATATATATATATATATATACACTACAGGCTATAATTATTAAGCCATCCCAGTTTTTTAAAAGTAATGATGTATTTCATACTATTTTTAGTATTTATTGCCAAGTGAATAATTCTAAATGAAAATAGAATGGTTCTTTTGTTATTATTACTTTGCAAAATTTTACAAGACAAGGAAGCAAAGATGAACTCGTCCAAATCGCCCGAATTTTTTTCATTCTTTCATTGATGAAACTTCAATATAGGTAAATATTAAATACTAGCAATTTAGTCCAGTTTCACTCGAGTAGTTTAAGGAGTAATAAGAATAAAAAACATATGATGAATTTCCATAGCAAATACTTACACAACGTCCACCCTCGTCACTTTTATAGATATAGATAACAATGTAGAATGTCTCTATTGGATTAGGGTGCGAGGGGGAGGGGTAATATATATAGATATAGATAATATAAAGTGGGGTGATCGATTCTATATTATAATCAATACATAAACTGATCCCTGACTTTGTGGTGTGATAATATATATTTTTCTACCCCTAATTTTGGCTTTCTGAAAAATTTCAAGGTGTCGTTAGCGTTCTAAAATTTTAATCTACATCTGAACCCAACTTCCGCAAAATGCAGAGGCGAAGCTGAATTTATGAAACAAACAAATATTTACACAATGTCTACCCTCGTCACTTTTATAGATATAGATTTATAATTTCACTAGCAGTATAGGCCGGCGTTGCTCAGGTGTAATGAAAGCTTTAAAACTAATCAATGTTCCTGGAGCTCAGACTCTTTGGACGTTGGCACCAAAGACTAAAAAGCAATAGTTGTTTCCAGTTAAAGCGAAACCGTAGACTGAAAGAAAAATGAATGGATGCAAGTCAAATTTTGATTTCCTGGTATCGATATCAAATAAGTTTTTTTCGTCGTAAACTGAATTTTGAAGGCTAAATAAGTCCTCTGAGTAAATGGCATCATGGCTGAGACTAAAAACTACAATTATACCTACTTAGAGTTGAACCCGAAGCAAAAACTAACACACACACAAACATGCTGTCTTTTATATATATATATATATAAAAGACAAGATGTTTGTGTGTGTGTCAGTTTATCTGCCTGTATGTCTGTATTTTTTTCAGCCCTTTTATTTTAGTTTTTCTTCGGGTTTGACTCTCTCTCTCTCTCTCTCTATATATATATATATATATATATATTATCGCTTTTCAACCTTGAAACTTCTGAGTATCGTTTCTTATGTCTTTGTATATGAGTGTATCAAATTTAATTAAAATCGGACCACTCATTCTATAACTCGATTATCGATTTTCGATATTTATCGGGGGTACCTCGACACAAAACCTAGATAAGAACACTTGCAAACGCTAATAGTACGACTGTGTAAATTTTCAAGAAAATCGGTTCAGCCGTTTCGGATCTATAGGTAACGGACACACACACACACACACAGACACCCTCACACACAGAGACAAAGTTCCATTTATAAATAAGTTTAGATTTGATGCACATGTTATTGTTCAATATTAACAAAAGGACCATTCTGTTTTCATTTAGAATTCTTCACTTAGCAATAAAAACAAAAAATACTATTAAAGCTGTCATTATTTTTTAACACCGGAGTGACCTAATAATTATGGTCGGTAAGGTATTTATTAATCATTACTATTTCGAGATCATAGTCTCATGTTCAGAACAATAGGAGAGCTTAATGTCACGTCCGCTCGTGGTCCGTGCCTTTCATCGAATGGTTTCGTCAACGTGGCAGCATATGCTAAGTGTTCATAATGATACAGATTTATTGCTGACGAGACTACGGTTTACTCTTGCCTCGATCAAAAATCTACCAAGACTGACAAGGCAAACCTCGCTGCCGAGCTTGAAAAAAAAACCCTCCAAAACAAGAGAGAGAATTCAAAACCAAGCAAAATTTAGAAAGAAGATCAAAGATTTGAACAAGCTTTTCCTTATCTACATTAACGATCTCTCAGATGTAATAAGATCCCAAGTAGGCATATACGCTGACCACACTACGGTTTACTCTCGCATCAATCAAAAATCTGCCGAAGCTGACAAAGCAAACCTCGCTGCCGAGCTTGAAAAGGACCCCCATTCCGTGGTGGACTGGGGTGAAAAATGGCTCGTGAATTTTAATCTTTCCAAAACGAAGCTGCTATCTATTAATCATCAAAGACAATCGCTCCTACCCCACCCCATTAGCATGGATCAGGCTAATCTCCCTGAAAGTAAAACTCTCACATCAGACCTCAAGTGGAATGACTATATTGAAGCCATATCTAAATCCGCTGCTAAGAAGGTGGGCTCACTGTGGAGGGCCAGAAAGTTTGCCCCGTTTGAAACAATCCTGCACATAAACAAATCTACTATCCGCCCGTGCATTGAATACTGCTGCCATATCTGGTCGAGTGCTTCTGCTATCCGCCTAGGGGTCTTTGACAAAATCCAACGGAGAATCTGTAATGTGATCGATCCCGACTTGGCAGCTTGGGTACAGTCACTTTCTCACCGGCGCAAAGTGGCTTCCCTGTGTCTCTTCAACAAATACTTTCACGGCTTCTGCTCCGATGAACTTAATTTGGGACAATATGATTATTTAAAAAAGAAAAAATTCTATACTATTATAATGTGGTTATAAAGTAGGGGATCAATTCTACATTACAATCAGTATATAAACTGATCCCTCACTTTATAACCACAATCATCCTTCTCTTACCATCCGCCCGTGCATTGAATACTGCTGCCATATCTGGTCGGGTGCTCCAGCTATTCATCTAGGTGTCCTTGACAAAATCCAACGTAGAATCTGTAATGTGATCGATCCCGACTTGGCAGCTTGGATACAGTCACTTTCTCGCGCGATGTGGCTTCCCTGTGTCTCTTCTACAAATACATTCACGGCTTCTGCTCGATGAACTTAGCACACTGGTACCCCCTATATATGAATTTACTCGAGCCACAAGATTAGCAACTTGGTCCCACCCTTTTACTGTGAAACCAATAAAATGTAAACGCAAATTATATTCCATCAGCTTCCTTTCTTGCACTTCCCGCCTGTGGAATTCCCTTCCGTTTACTTGCTTCCCCGACAGCTACAATCTTCAAGAATTTAAATGTAAAGTCATCTCCTATCTCACTAACCTGCATCCTCTCTCTCATGCTCCTTTCTCCGTCCACTCCACTCTCATCAGTATTCTCATCCTTCTCTTACTGACTTCCTGACACCCCCTATAACCTGTCACTCTTTTTCATAACTTTCCTCCTATGTAATCCCCTGCAAAACAGTGGCAATAAAATGCCTTGCTTGGTTCAATATGATTATAAAAAATATAATTTCTATACATTTATATTCCAGAGCATGTAAATAAATCTAAAAGAGATGCATGTGTAGCTAATCAGTATTTCATCAAATGATTGATTAGTTTACTATGGCTTATTAACAGTCAATAAATTATTATGTAAATATAAAGTGGGGGATCAATTTCATATTACAATCAATATATAAATTGATCCCTCACTTTATGGCCACCGTCATCCTTCTCTTACCCACTTCCTGACACCTCTAGTAAGCTGTCACTCTTTTTCATAACTTACCTCCTATGTAACCCCCTGCTCAACAGTGGCAGTAAAATGCCTTGCTTGGGGCGACACGATTATAAAAAAAAAAAGTGGGTGACTACTTGGGAATACCAGGTGCTGTATGTAAGCTTAGATTTACTTGCTTTCCCGACAGCCTCAATCTCCAAGAATTGAAATATAAAGTCAATAGTCATCTCCTATCTCACTAAACTGCATCCTCTCTCTTTCATGCTCCTTTCTCCGTCCAATCCACGCTTATTAGTTTACTCATCCTTCTCTTACCCACATCCTGAAACCCCCTATAACCTGTCAATCTTTCTCATAACTTTCCTCCTGTGTAACACCCTGCAAAACAGTGGCAGTAAAATGCCTTGCTTGGTTCAATATGATTATAAAAAATATAATTTCTATACATTTATATTCCAGAGCATGTAAATAAATCTAAAAGAGATGCATGTGTAGCTAATCAGTATTTCATCAAATGATTGATTAGTTTTCTATGGCTTATCAACAGACAATAAATTATCTAAATATAAAGTGGGGGATCAATTCTATATTACAGTCAATATATAAATTGATCCCTCACTTTATGGCCATACTTTTCTTGCCCACTTCCTGACACCTCCTGTAACCTGTCACTCTTTCTCATAAATTCCCTCCTAAGTAACCCCCCTGCAAAACAGTGGCAATAAAATGCCTTGCTTGGTTCAATATGATTATAAAAAATATAATTTCTATACATTTATATTCCAGAGTATGTAAATAAAATCCCTCACTTTATTACCACACTCATCCTTCTCTTACCCACTTCCTGACACTCCCTATAGCCTGTCAGTCTTTCTCATAACCTTCTTCTATGTAACCCCCTGCAAAAATAATTCTGTGACGCTGTCGGAAGTTAATAAAAACTTAAAGGCAAAAAGGCTTTATGAGAGAACCGGGATGTAATTACCGTCAGGCGAAGCATAATATTTCAAACAGATTTCTGGACAATTCCTTGATGTAATTAGACATTCGAGAATCAATCATCAATGATAGATGTCTTCACCAACGGTATTGATAACAGAGAGTGAAAGTTGCTTTTTGACAGCCTCGGATAATAATTATAACATACATTAAAAATATCATTCTGACGGTGTCGGAGTAGGTTTTTTTTTTTTTTTAATCATCTCACCCCAAGCAAGGCATTCCACTGCCACTATTGCGCATGGGGCTACATAGGGGAAGGTAAAGAGAAGGAGTGGATAGACATAGGGAATGTCAGGAGAAAGGTAGTAGATGAGTAAGGATACCGAGGATGAGGGTTGGGCAGATGGGAAGAGTGTTTTTTTTTTTTAATCATCTCACCCCAAGCAAGGCATTCCACTACCACTATTGCGCATGGGGCTACATAGGGAAGGTAAAGAGAAGAATTGGATAGACATAAGGAATGTCAGGAGAAAGGTGATAGATGAGTAAGGATACCGAGGATGAGGGTTGGGCAGATGGGAAGAGTGTTTTTTTAATCATCTCACCCCAAGCAAGGCATTCCACTGCCACTATTGCGCATGGGGCTACATAGGGGAAGGTAAAGAGAAGGAGTGGATAGACATAGGGAATGTCAGGAGAAAGGTGATAGATGAGTAAGGATACCGAGGATGAGGGTTGGGCAGATGGGAAGAGTGTTTTTTTTAATCATCTCACCCCAAGCAAGGCATTCCACTACCACTATTGCGCATGGGGCTACATAGAGGGGAAGGTAAAGAGAAGGAGTGGTTAGACATAGGGAATGTCAGGAGGAAGGTGACAGATGAGTAAGGATACCGAGGATGAGGGTTGGGCAGATGGGAAAAGTGTTTTTTTTTAATCATCTCACCCCAAGCAAGGCATTCCCTGCCACTATTGCGCATGGGGCTACATAGAGGAAGGTAAAGAGAAGGAGTGGATAGACATAGGGAATGTCAGGAAGAAGGTGACAGATGAGTAAGGATACCGAGGATGAGGGTTGGGCAGATGGGAAGAGTATTTTTTTTTTTTAATCATCTCACCCCAAGCAAGGCATTCCACTGCCACTATTGCGCATGGGGCTACATAGGGAAGGTAAAGAGAAAGGAGTGGTTAGACATAGGGAATGTCAGGAGGAAGGTGACAGATGAGTAAGGATACCGAGGATGAGGGTTGGGCAGATGGGAAGAGTGTTTTTTTTTTAATCATCTCACCCCAAGCAAGGCATTCCACTGCCACTATTGCGCATGGGGCTACATAGGGGAAGGTAAAGAGAAGGAGTGGTTAGACATAGGGAATGTCAGGAGGAAGGTGACAGATGAGTAAGGATGAGAGGATGAGGGTTGGGCAGATGGGAAGAGTATTTTTTTTTTAATCATCTCACCCCAAGCAAGGCATTCCACTGCCACTATTGCGCATGGGGCTACATAGGGGAAGGTAAAGAGAAGGAGTGGTTAGACATAGGGAATGTCAGGAGGAAGGTGACAGATGAGTAAGGATACCGAGGATGAGGGTTGGGCAGATGGGAAGAGTGTTTTTTTTTTAATCATCTCACTCCAAGCAAGGCATTCCACTGCCACCAGCACATTCCACTGCCACTATTGCGCATGGCCACATAGGGGAAGGTAAAGAGAAGGAGTGGTTAGACATAGGGAATGTCAGGAGGAAGGTGACAGATGAGTAAGGATACCGAGGATGAGGGTTGGGCAGATGGGAAAAGTGTTTTTTTTTAATCATCTCACCCCAAGCAAGGCATTCCACTGCCACTTCGTCATATGGGGCTACATAGGGGAAGGTAAAGAGAAGGAGTGGATAGACATAGGGAATGTCAGGAAGAAGGTGACAGATGAGTAAGGATACTGAGGATGAGGTTGGGCAGATGGGAAGAGTGTTTTTTTTAATCATCTCACCCCAAGCAAGGCATTCCACTGCCACTATTGCGTACGGGGCTACATAGGGGAAGGTAAAGAGAAGGGAGTGATAGACACAGGGAATGTCAGGAGAAAGGTGATAGATGAGTAAGGATACCGAGGAGAGGGTTGGGCAGATGGGAAGAGCGTTTTTTTTAATCATCTCACCCCAAGCAAGGCATTCCACTGCCACTATTGCGCATGGGGCTACATAGGGGAAGGTAAAGAGAAGGAGTGGTTAGACATAGGGAATGTCAGGAGGAAGGTGACAGATGAGTAAGGATACCGAGGATGAGGGTTGGGCAGATGGGAAAAGTGTTTTTTTTTAATCATCTCACCCCAAGCAAGGCATTCCACTGCCACTATTGCGCATGGGGCCACATAGGGGAAGGTAAAGAGAAGGGAGTGGATAGACATAGGGAATGTCAGGAAGAAGGTGACAGATGAGTAAGGATACCGAGGATGAGGGTTGGGCAGATGGGAAGAGTGTTTTTTTTAATCATCTCACCCCTAAGCAAGGTATTCCACTGCCACTATTGCGCATGGGGCTACATAGGGGAAGGTAAAGAGAAGGAGTGGTTAGACATAGGGAATGTCAGGAGGAAGGTGACAGATGAGTAAGGATACCGAGGATGAGGGTTGCAGATGGGAAGAGTGTTTTTTTAATCATCTCACCCCAAAGCAAGGTATTCCACTGCCACTATTGCGCATGGGGCTACATAGGGGAAGGTAAAGAGAAGGAGTGGTTAGACATAGGGAATGTCAGGAGGAAGGTGACAGATGAGTAAGGATACCGAGGATGAGGGTTGGGCAGATGGGAAGAGTATTTTTTTAATCATCTCACCCCAAGCAAGGCATTCCACTGCCACCATTGCGCATGGGGCTACATAGGGGAAGGTAAAGAGAAGGGAGTGGTTAGACATAGGGAATGTCAGGAGGAAGGTGACAGATGAGTAAGGATACCGAGGATGAGGGTTGGGCAGATGGGAAGAGTGTTTTTTTTTTTAATCATCTCACTCCAAGCAAGGCATTCCACTGCCACTATTGCGCATGGGGCTACATAGGGGAAGTGTAAAGAAGGAGTGGTTAGACATAGGGAATGTCAGGAGGAAGGTGACAGATGAGTAAGGATACCGAGGATGAGGGTTGGGCAGATGGGAAGAGTGTTTTTTTTTAATCATCTCACCCCAAGCAAGGCATTCCACTGCCACTATTGCGCATGGGGCTACATAGGGGAAGGTAAAGAGAAGTGAGTGGTTAGACATAGGGAATGTCAGGAGGAAGGTGACAGATGAGTAAGGATAAGCTCGAGGATGAGGGTTGGGCAGATGGGAAGAGTGTTTTTTTAATCATCTCACCCCAAGCAAGGCATTCCACTGCCACTATTGCGCATGGGGTTACATAGGGGAACGTAAAGAGAAGGAGTGGTTAGACATAGGGAATGTCAGGAGGAAGGTGACAGATGAGTAATATACTGAGGATGAGGGTTGGGCAGATGGAAGAGTGTTTTTTTAATCATCTCACCCTAAGCAAGGCATTCCACTGCCACTATTGCGCATGGGGCTACATAGGGGAAGGTAAAGAGAAGGAGTGGATAGACATAGGGAATGTCAGGAGAAAGGTGATAGATGAGTAAGGATAGCGAGGATGAGTGTCGGGCAGATGGGAAGAGTGCTTGATAGAATGGGAGCAGGTTAGTGTGTTAGGAGGTGTCTATTGACCTTACATTTAAACTCCTGGAGATTGTAGCCGTCGGGGAAGCAATCGTTTGGAAGAGAATTCCACAGTCGGGAAGTGCGAGGAAAGAAACTGTTGGAGTAGAAGTTACGGCTGCATTTTTTTAATTTAATTTAATTTAATTAATTTAATTCAATTTCTGAAGACAAAAATAGATATTAAACCGTTTTTTACAGAATATAGTCGAGGTTTAGTGTCGGGCTAAGGTTAGTGTCAAGCCAAGCAAGATATATAAAGCAGATCAGTGGACAGTCTCTTCAGGTAAGGAGATTTACATTAATCCAGTAGCCCAAAATCTGTTATGAAGACTTCATTGCAATTATTTATGCAGTAAAAGGATATTTATCAATAATAACTTCTGCTCGAGGAACAGAATAAAGCCACTAAGACGCAATGATTCTGAATGTGAAAATTATTACAATTAAATTCAAACAGGAGATAACGGTAGACAATACAATTAAATTTTTAGAGAATTATCGTCTTCTTTTATGTGCTTGTCCTTTCAGGACGTAGGCGATCATGGTCTTCCACGTCTTCCTATACCTGGTGGCTTTTAGCACACTTTTTCCTGTAACACCACGCAACCCCCGTTCTGTCATCCACCTGCTCAGACCCTTCAAATATGTTATCTGCTGCTTTCCTCTGTCTCTGTTTCCCTCTATCTGTCCTGTTAGTATCAGATTCTTCGAGCCCTCCTTCCTCATTGCATTACCTAGGAACTTAAGTTGTCTCTTCCTGATGCTCACTAATAATTTCCTTTTCGTTTCCATCCTTTCCAAGACCTCATCATTGCTCACATGTTCGGTCCATGATATTCGCAGCATCTTTCTAAAGAACCACATTTCAGCTGCTTCAAGTTTTTCCTTCATCTTTGATGATATTGTCCAGCATTCACTGCCATATTGAAGAACTAACATCATATAGCAATCTAGTACTCAATTTTTTTGTTTCTAACAAAATTGTCCTGTTTTTTAAAACTTTACTCAGCTTCTGGGACGCGTTCTTCGCAATGCCAATTCGCTTTCGGATCTTCTGTTAGAACACTCCCCAGGTATTTAATTTTTTGTGCCTGCTCGATTTTAGTATCCTCCACCTGAATTTAGTATTTTGGGTTGCCCTTTTTGCTGATGACCATGCATTCGGTTTTCTTGCAGTTTATTTGTAGTCCTTTCTTGTCACTCCCTTCAGTTACCCTCTGTAGGAGGTCGTAGTTTCCTTTCCGTGTTTGCTATCAGCACTGTATCATCTGCGTACCTTATGTTGTTCAAATTGTGGCCTTCGATGACAAATCCTGGCATACCATCTAGGGTCCTCAGAATAGTCCCACTGTACAATTTAAAGAAGACACACCCTTGTCTTACGACCCTTTCTATCTTTGTATAGCTGACAAAAAAGAATGAAACTGGAATTAAGTACCACAAGCAACAAATGCAAGAGAAGAAACTGTTATCATAGAACTTACGGTTACATGTATCAATTTCAACAGGAAAATGATGAAACCTACCTGTGGGCCTAGTCAGTCAGTGATTTAAGTGTAATAAGTGATACACGCCAGAGAAACCATGTCTGTCCACAATTTCCGTGCCTAAATAACATCTCGTTGTTGAAGAATTTATCATTCTGTTGGTTAAACAACGTCAAAAGTATATAGAGAAAATGTTATTATCATTGCGACGAAGGTTCCCTGAACTGTTGTTGGGGAACAGATGATAGTCAAACGGATTTGCTTAAAAAATAGATTTTCCCGAGATGAAAACAGTCTGTGCGTTTTTGAATCTGGAGTCGTGGCAATCACCGATCAGAAATCATCAGGAGTCGTGGTTATCACCGATCAGAAGGCATCAAGAGTCGTGACAATCACCGATCGGAAAGCATCAGGAGTCGTGGTAATCACTGATCAGAAAGAATCAGGAGTCGTGGTAATCACTGATCAGATAGCATCAGGAGTCGTGGTAATCACTGATCGGAAAGAATCAGGAGTCGTGGTAATCACTGATCAGAAAGAATCAGGAGTCGTGGTAATCACTGATCAGATAGCATCAGGAGTCGGGGTAATCACCGATCAGAAAGAATCAGGAGTCGTGGTAATCACTGATCAGAAAGAATCAGGAGTCGTGGTAATCACTGATCAGATAGCATCAGGAGTCGTGGTAATCACTGATCAGAAAGAATCAGGAGTCGTGGTAATCACTGATCAGAAAGAATCAGGAGTCGTGGTAATCACTGATCAGATAGCATCAGGAGTCGGGGTAATCACCGATCAGAAAGAATCGGGAGTCGTGGTAATCACTGATCAGAAAGAATCAGGAGTCGTGGTAATCACTGATCAGATAGCATCAGGAGTCGGGGTAATCACCGATCAGAAATCATCAGGAGTCGTGGTAATCACTGATCAGAAATCATCAAGATTCGGGGCAAAAACCGATCAGAAAGAATCAGAAGTTGTGGCAAACACAGATCAAAGAAACAAGGCAGCTGTTAAAAAGAAAACTTGAAGACAGTGCATGCAAAATCTCACAGTTCTAGCATCCTTTCTTCATAGTCAGCCTCTTATCTTTTCAGTCAACCCTCATTCTTAAAAAATGAATGCAGTTATTAATAAGAAGAGTTGACTTTTTCATTGGTTTCCCGAATAGACCAACAAAATATACATTACCTGCCAATTATCTGGTTACCCCAGTTTTTTTAAAAAAGAATTTTTTAGTATTTATTTCGAAGTGGATAATTCTAAATGAAAATAAAATAGTTTTTTTGTTATTACTTTGTAAAACTTTACAAGGCAAATAGGGACAATTTACCCATCGCACCCTGTAGATTTTTTATATATATATATATATATATATATATATATATATGTGTGTGTGTGTGTGTGTGTAGCAAGATAGACATTACCGGTCATAATAATTAGACCACCCCAGTTTTTCTTTTTATAAAGAAATGATATATTTTATACTGTTTTTAGTATTTATTGCCAAATGAAAATAGAATGACTCTTTTGTTATCATTCAGTCAGTTGAGGGCCATACGTGATACACGCTTCGGCGATCATGTCTCGATAGAGACATGACTGACTGGGCAGAAGATTATCCCGCACTAGGTTGCCCTTGCTTTCTGCGGTAGACTGGTTGCCGACCAAGTCTATAGAACCCAATCTGTCCTGTTATTTAACCCATAACTGGAAGGAATAGGCGGATTAATACAAGTCAGTCCTGTTTCGAGCTCCAGAGGAACTGGATATGCCTGGTATGAACCAGACGACAGCTCTGCTGATATGAAGTAGAAAACTGTATATTGGTTAGTCAGTCAGTTAGGTGCCATACGTGATACACGCTTTGGACGATCATGTCTCGAAAGAGACATGACTGACTGGGCAGAAGGTTATCCCGCAGTAGGTTGCCATTGCTTTCTGCGGTAGACTGGTGAAGTATATTATTATATTAATAAGTAGTAATTAGTGGGGGATCAGTTTATTACTTCATGACAATAGAAAACCGATCACCCACTTTATGCCCAGTAGAAGCCTTAATCATGTTTCTATTATATTCAGTCAGTCAGTTAAGTGCCATACGTGATACACGCTTTGGGCGATCATGTCTCGAAAGAGACATGACTGACTGGGCAGAAGGTTATCCCTCAGTAGGTTGCCATTGCTTTCTGCGGTAGACTGGTGAATTATATTATTATATTAATAAGTAGTAATTAGTGGGGGATCAGTTTATTACTTCATGACAGTAGAAAACCGATTACCCACTTTATGCCCAGTAGAAGCCGTAATCATGTTTCTATTGTATTCAGTCAGTCAGTTAAGTGCCATACGTGATACACGCTTTGTGCGATCATGTCTCCAAAGAGACATGACTGACTGGGCAGAAGATTATTCCGCACTAGGTTGCCCTTGCTTTCTGCGGTAGACTGGTGAATTATATTATTATATTAATAAGTAGTAATTATTGGGGGATCAGTTTATTACTTCATGACAGTAGAAAACCGATCACCCACTTTATGCCCAGTAGAAGCCTTAATCATGTTTCTATTATATTCAGTCAGTCAGTTAAGCGCCATACGTGATACACGCTTTGGGCGATCATGTCTCGAAAGAGACATGACTGATTGGGCAGAAGGTTATCCCGCAGTAGGTTGCCATTGCTTTCTGCGGTAGACTGGTGAATTATATTATTATATTAATAAGTAGTAATTAGTGGGGGATCAGTTTATTACTTCATGACAGTAGAAAACCGATCACCCACTTTATGCCCAGTAGAAGCCTTAATCATGTTTCTATTATATTCAGTCAGTCAGTTAAGCGCCATACGTGATACACGCTTTGGGCGATCATGTCTCGAAAGAGACATGACTGATTGGGCAGAAGATTATCCCGCACTAGGTTGCCCTTGCTTTCTGCGGTAGACTGGTGAATTATATTATTATATTAATAAGTAGTAATTAGCGGGGGATCAGTTTATTACTTCATGACAGTAGAAAACCGATCACCCACTTTATGCCCAGTAGAAGCCTTAATCATGTTTCTATTATATTCAGTCAGTCAGTTAAGTGCCATACGTAATACACGCTTTGGGCGATCATGTTTCGAAAGAGACATGACTGACTGGGCAGAAGGTTATCCCGCAGTAGGTTGCCATTGCTTTCTGCAGTAGACTGGTTGCCAGCCAAGGCTATAGAACCCAATCTGTCCTGTTATTTGACTCATAGCTGGAGGGAAAAGATATGTATTATATTATTAAGTAGTAATTAGTGGTGGATCAGTTTATTACTTCATGACAGTAGAAAACCGATCACCCACTTTATGCCCAGTAGAAGCCTTAATCATGTTTCTATTATATTCAGTCAGTCAGTTGAGTGCCATACGTGATACACGCTTTGGGCGATCATGTCTCGAAAGAGACATGACTGACTGGGCAGAAGGTTATCCCGCAGTAGGTTGTCATTGCTTTCTGCGGTAGACTGGTTGCCAACCGAGGCTATAGAACCCAATCTGTCCTATTATTTAACTCATAACTGGAGGGAAGAGACGGATTAATACCTTTCCGAAGGGTATTTGCGCGAAAGTGAATGCAAGGAATATTGGTCAGACCTAACTGAAAATCTAATCCTGGGCTTAAGTTCATTGATATCGATTTACCCAAGAGGAAAGCTCATCAGAACAAGTATCCTGAAGATATTTATATAAAAGAAACAGAGAGGGGGTAAGAAAGTGACCAAAACAGAGAAGCCAGTTCAGGATTGATAACATTGCAAGTTTTTATTTAGATTGTTGGTTGGTTGGTTGTTTTGTTTTTATGGCAAATCAACCTCGGCGGGTCATTTATTGCCAACTAAACTTTGTTTACTTTATTGCTGATAATATCTTTTTCTTTCAACAATTTATTTTTGTTTTTTTATATAAGTTTTATGTCTAGTAATACTTTTTTCTTTTCGAGTATCAAGATTCACTGGGATTTGTTTTTAAGGACAGGGTCCCCAAGTCCTACCCTGTTATTTAACCCATAACTGGAGGGAAGGGACGGATTAATACTTTTCCCCAAGGTACCAAGGCTTGAGTGAATGCAGGGTATTCAACTGGAATTTGAACTCGGTTCACCGATTTCTCTTTCCGAGCCGATATCCTCTGCACCACAACGCACATCCGTCACTAAATGCTTACAGCACCTGGTATTCCCAAGCGGTTATTTAGATTGTTCCGTGTTGGTAGTTGTAACAAAAGGAAAGGAAATAGTTTAAATCAGATCTATGCAGATCTTCTCTCGCACTTCCCGCCTGTGGAACTCACTCGCGTATTTTTGCTTTCCTGACGGCTACAACCTCCAGAAATTTAAATGCAAAGTCAATACTCATCTACTAACCACTGGACTCTAGCTCTCTACCCTCCCCTGTATAATCTTCCCTTTCTCTCCACCTATGTATCTGTCATCGCACCTGCTTTCTATTGTTCCTTTCTAACTAGTTTGTGCTCCTCACTCTTTTCTAATTAATCTTTTTACATTTATGTAACCCCCTGCACATCAGTGGCGTTTCCGCCTTGCTCGGGGTGAAATGATTAAAAAAAAAAATCACAGGCAAATATTTAATTTACAAAAAACACAAAATAAAAATATATATGATTCTATCTTTCAAAAACAGAAAACAGAGTTTACGGGCGAAATGTTACGAAGGAAAAGGGAGGGTGAATCAAGTATCTTTACTACATTAGGGCTAGCGAAGAAATCTAAGTACTATTACTGGAAATCCTCAAATATGTATATATAGATGAACTTTTAGTTTGGTCAATGAAAATATTCAAAAACTCTATTTACCAGATATGTTCCATGAGGTTCTCTTGTTGGCTGGCAAATTTTCATAGAGATTCTTTCGGCTGGATAAAACAATCCGTGAATCAAGCCCGAGTTGATGATGGCAGAAATTCCCTTGGTACAACTGACTACTCTCTTCAAAACACCTATTTTTATAAGGGCTAGCACCTAATTAGCATATTTCTCGAATCATCTAGATTTTTCTCGAATATACTGGAATGATCTAGAATCTTCCAAACGTTCTATTTCTAATTTCTTTATTTTACAACTACTTTATAAATAAACACTTTATTGTGTTAACAACTAGGAGTCAGTTGAATGCCTTACTATAAATGTTAACCATTTTGTTAGCTTTATTAATTTTTTTTTCTTTTAATCATCTCACTTCAAGCAAGGCATTCCACTGCCACTATTGCGCATGGGGCTACATAGGGGAAGGTAAAGAGAAGGAGTGGTTAGACATAGGGAATGTCAGGAGGAAGGTGACAGATGAGTAAGGATACCGAGGATGAGGGTTGGGCAGATGGGAAGAGTGTTTTATAGAATAGGAGCAGGTTAGTGTGTTAGGAGGTGTCTATTGACCTTACATTTAAACTCCTGGAGATTGTAGCCGTCGGGGAAGCAATCGTGTGGAAGGGAATTCCACAGTCGGGAAGTGCGGGGAAAGAAACTGTTGGAGTAGAAGTTACAGTTGCATTTTATCGCTTTCACTGTAAAAGGGTGGGATCTAGTTGCTAATCTAGTATCTCGTTCAAATTCGTATTTAGGGGGCACCAGTGATCTAAGTTCATCGGAGCAGAAGCCGTGGAAGTATTTATAGAAGAGACACAGGGAAGCCACGTCGCGCCGGTGGGAGAGAGACTGCAGGCGGTCTGCCAAGTCGGTACCTATCACATTACAGACCCTCCTCTGAACCTTATCGAGAAGCCCGAGGAGAATAGCAGGGGCACCCGACCAGATGTGGCAGCAGTATTCAATGCACGGGCGGATGGTAGATTTATATATGTGCAGGATAGATTTAGACGGAAAAAACTTCCGGGCCCTACACAGAGAACCGACTTTCATAGCAGCGGATTTAGCAATGGATTCGATATAGTCATTCCATTTCAGGTCCGCTGAAAGTGTGAGACCAAGGAGGCGTAGTGTTTTACTCTCTGGGAAGCAAGCCTGGTCCATGCTAATGGGAGGTAGGTGAGATTGTCGATGATGGTTAATTGAGAGTAGCTTCGTTTTAGAAGCATTAAAATTTACTAGCCATTTCTTACCCCAGTCCGATATGGATTGGAGGTCTTTTTCAATCTCGGCTGCGAGGTTAGCTTTGACGCCTACACCAGATTTTTGTAGGAGGCGAGAGTAAACTGCGGTGTCATCGGCGTACAAACCTATTTGGGCTCTTATGGGATCAGGGAGATCATTAATGTATATCAGGAAGAGTGTAGGACCTAAGATTGAGCCTTGGGGGACACCTGCGTTTGTATGGTAGTTCTGGGAGGCATGTCCATTTAACACCACTTTCATTGTGCGGTTAGAGAGGAATGACTGGATTAGTTCAAACAAATGTCCAGTTAAACCATAACTCCGTAGTTTACATAGAAGGCCCACATGCCAATAAAGAAATACATCCTCGTAACAAGATCTCATTAAGAATATCTGCATACATAGCAAAAGCAACAGACCAGACGTGACAGAAATATTTGTCGGTAATTAGTATCAGATCCTAAATAATGTATCAAATTGTACAACAACTAGAATCTTTTGATGATCATCTGATAGGAATACTGGAGAGTCTTATAGCGTGGGGTGCGTGTTCCTTGAACGTCGGGAGTCACCAGTGTAGCGTAGGGAGCTGGCTAATGTTTCTTTGATTTGTCAGACTTACCGAACTCCCTACAGCTTACAAGTTATAGGCAGAATTATCATCAGAAGGTTTTCATCAGAAGGTTGTTTGTCGGCTGGTTGGAATGTGTGGATTAGTGTAGAAGAGTGGAATAAGAAAATATACATTTCACATTTTAAAATAGAAAGGAGGAATAACAAGAATTCGTAGAAATTAATGTTCACTGAGAAAGTTAAGGTATCAAGAGTTTGTATAAAATGTACTCGTAGTAATTGTTGAAATAGATAAGGAGAAAGAGAAAGAGGACAATGTCCGAGTTGACCTGAAACTTCTCTCGTTACATTAAGAGCAGCTCTCATCTCTATGACTATTAACTGATGCTGAGGTAATTTATATAGTCTTTTTGAATTTAGCACTGGATCGCTAAGTCTTCAAGTCGTGCAAGTCGCTCCCATTGGTCAAAAATCATTTTAACACTTTAATCTGGGTTCGACTTTTCCTTTAAGCACGTGGTTAATCTTTTTTCTATTAGTGAAAACCCAGGATTTTACACGTCATTGTGAATGTTTATAAAAGTGAAGAAGAAGGTTAATTTTAATTAATTTCTGATTGGCTAGTCTCAAAATGTAATCCGAAACAAACGACACGCAAGACGACTGTCGCCGTCACACAAGATTAAAAAAAACTTATGATTGTGTGATCGGTAAAGCATCTTTGATGGAATTTGTTTGAATACGTATAAGATTTGGGAAGAAGCAGTTCGAATGGAACTTCTTTTTCAAAAATAGAATACAACTAAAAGAGGATGATTTGGCCCCGTGTACAGATTATGTCAGTTCTTAGTTTCTGATTGGTTGATTTGCTTATCGACTCTTTGATGGTTATTTAAAGCTAGAAAATACCTAGAAATTGTACGAAATATTTCGGAGGTAATAATTATTTACTGATAATTAACCCATATCTGGGAGGAGAGGCGATGGATTTATAAGTTTAACAACGAACCCGACTTAAATTGGGACTTAGTTCTCTGATTTAAATTCTGGGCCGTTACCAGTTACATCATCCGTACATCGAAGGTTACAGCACTTTGTATTTCTAACTGGTCACCCATCTAGGTACTGACCAAGCTCAACATTGCTTAAGTTTGATTATCATTCATAACCAATGTTTTAAATCATGTGGCCGTAAGCCCATTATGCCATCCGCACATCCATGCTTACAGCATCTTTTATTCCCAAGCGGTCGCCCATCTAGTTACTGACCAGGCTCGACGTTGCTTAACTTCAGTGACCATACAGGAACCGATGTTTCAATGTGAAATAGCCATAAGCCTATTAAGCCATCCTCACATTCAAGGTTACAGCACCGGTTCTTCCGTAGCGGTCACCCATCTCGGTACTGATCAGGATCTACATTGCTTAACTTGTGTGATCATACAGAAACCAATTTTTCAACGTGATGTGTTCGTTAGCCCATCATGCCATCCCTACTTTGAAGCTTACAGCACCGGTTATTTCCAAGCGGTCACCCATCTCGGTACTGATCAGGATCTACATTTCTTAACTTGTGTGATCGTACAGAAACCAATTTTTCAACGTGATGTGTTCATTAGCCCATCATGCCATCCCTACTTTGAAGCTTACAGCACCGGTTATTTCCAAGCGGTCACCCATCTCGGTACTGATCAGGATCTACATTTCTTAACTTGTGTGATCGTACAGAAACCAATTTTTCAACGTGATGTGTTCGTTAGCCCATCATGCCATCCCTACTTTGAAGCTTACAGCACAGGGTATTCCCAAGCCGTCACCCATCTAAGCACTGACAGGTTTTAACCTTGATTTTACGGAAATTAATATTTTTAATATCATATGACCATAAACCTTGGCGCTTCATATCTGCGACGGTCAAGGGACATAACTCGTAGGAAAATTCTCTATGCGAATAGCGAGAGAGTGGCGAATGTTTTTTTGATACGTCAGCGGAAGTGGAGTTTTAGGGTTAATAAAACTGATAGGTTCGCCTATCGTCCGTTTCACACTCCTACCCGGTATTTTGAACAGGAGTTAAACGTTATCACCTGACTCCTGTTTGGGTTGTGCTTAGTGTTTCTTCTAAAGTCTTCTCATTCTCTTTTACAGCCAGCAGCTTATCCTGGTCACGACGATAAACTACGTCCGGCAGCAAAGTCTCTGATTGAGATCTTTTGAGGATCAGTCTGTTTTTGTCCTCCTTTTGCAAATATCGACTGGGTCAGGCCTTGATTTTCCAACTCTGTTATTTATTTTTTATCCCCCCTCTCCATTAATTAGTGATCTTCTTGATTCTGTTTAAAGGCAGGATACAGCGTCCACACCTATTTTTTGTGTGGTGGACGGGTCCTACCGACATCTGCAATATTTTAGATTTGTTTTTGAGTTCATTCTCTCCTACTGCTTTCCGTACCATTGTATGTTTTAGATATACTTGTGACACGATAACTAGGCATATATGGATTTTATTATAATAGATTAAAATAGAAATGGTTAAGAATAGAAAATAGTTTAAAAACATATTTAACAAGAGTGAAAAAGAAGAGGAAAAAAATAAATAAATAAACGCTTTTTCTTTTATGAGGAAAATTGTGGAAGAGACAAGAGTATCCGATTACTGTTTTAAATCCTACCACTCTTCCGCTAAATATTTGACTCAGTGATTTAATGTGATAAAGAGATAAGTTCAGGAGATAAAAGTTCAGGAGGTGCGTTTTCGAATGACCAGGTCAAAGGCTGTCTTTTACTGTATCTTGAACACACATTAAGAATTTTCCGGCGGAAGCTTTATTAAGATAAAAAAAAAGATAACTGAAATTTCAGACTTACAGTCGCCAATGTTTATCACCGGTGGTTTAAAGCATTTCCGGATTTCCGGATTTCCGGATTCATGTTAAATAAATAGAAGTTAGTTAGTGAGTTTAAAGTGAGTTCCGCCGGGCGTGTGCTTGAAGTAAGAATCTCCGTTCGTCTTGTTTCGGTCAGTTCGGATTTGTTGATCTCCATTAATTAGAGTTAGAGCTGTGTGTCACATCCGCCTGCCCCAACCGAAAAGGTTAACTCTAAACGAAATAAAGCATCATTTCAATTCATCCAAGTTGTGGAAGTTCGTTCCTTATAGTTTAATCTTGTACCCCCAGCTTGAGGCTCCGACTTTTTCAACAAACTCCCGGCAAATATCACAGCGTGGAGAACGGCCGCCGGAGAAAATTGTTAGGACGGACCGTTGGGGTGTTACATACTTTTGTAAAATATTTTTAGGCTATCTTGGAATTCGGTGTCATTTTCCCGTCAAATTTACTTGCTTTCTCGACAGCTACAATCTCCAAGAATTTAAATGTAAAGTCAATAGTCATCTCCTATCTCACTAACATGCATCCTCTCTCTCATGCTCCTTTCTCCGTCCACTCCACTCTCATCAGTATTCTTATCCTTCTCTTACCCACTTTCTGACACCCCCTATAACATGTCACTCTTTCTCATAACTTTCCTTCTATGTACCCCCCTGCAAAACAGTGGCAGTAAAATGCCTTGCTTGGGGTGATATGATTATAAAAAAGATCTATCTATCTATCTATCTATCTATCTATCTATCTATCTATCTTTAAATGTAAAGTCAATAGTCATCTCCTATCTCACTAACCTGCATCCTCTCTCTCATGCTTCTTTCTCCGTCCACTCCACTCTCACAAGTTTTCTCATCCTTCACTTACCCACTTCCTGACATCCACTACAACCTGTCACTCTTTCTCATAACTTTAAAATGTAAAATGCCTTGCTTGTGGCGATATGATTAAAAAAAAAAATTTCTATACTATTATAATGTGAATATAAAGTGGGAGATCAATTCTTTATTACAATTAATATATAAACTGATCCCTCATTTTATGGCCACAGTCATCCTTTTATCATCCACTTCCTGATGCCCCCTATAGCCTGTCACTCTTTTTCGTAATTTTCCTCCTATGTAACCCCCTGCAATACAGTGGCAGTAAAATGCCTTGCTTGGGGCGATATGATTATAAAAAAAATTATATCCTATTATAATGTGGATATAAAGTGGGGGATGAATTCTAATTTACAATCACTATTTAAACTGATCCCTCACTTTATGGCCACATTTGTCCTTCCCTTACCCACTTTCTGACACCCCTATAACTTGTCCCTCTTTCTCATAACTTTCCTCCTATGTAACCCACCCTCTGCAATACAGTGGCAGTAAAATGCCTTGCTTGGGCGATATGATTATAAAAAAAATCTATCCTATTATAATTTGTATATTAAGTGGGGGATCAATTTTATATAACAATCAATATAAAAACAGATCCCTCACTTTATGGCCACATATATATTTCTCTTACCCACTTTCTGACCCCCCCTATGACTTGTCACTGGTTCTCATAACTTTCCTCCTATGTAACCCCTCTGCAAAACAGTGGCAGTAAAATGCCTTGCTTGGGGCGATATGATCATAAAAAAATTCTATATTATTATAATATGGGTATAAAGTGGGGGATCAATTCTACATTACAATTAATATATAAACTGATCCCTCACTTTATAGCCACACTCATCCTTCTCTGACTCACTTTCTGACCTGTCACTCTTTCTCATAATATTCCTCCTATTTAACCCTCTGCACAACAGTGGCAGTAAAATGCCTTGCTTGGGGCGATATTATTATAAAAAAAAGAAAAGAATGTCAATAAAGAACGTGACTGATTTTGCCTTTCGCTGAAAATATATCTTTTATATATTTTTTTAATAAGAAAAAGAAAGAAAAACAAAGACATTTCTACATACAGAAATTTTTATGACGTCTTTTTTTTCTAGGTTCTTTATGAATATCTTTGTACGATTGAATGAAGTCTTGATTTTCAGGTCAACCCTGATCCGCGCTCATATGCGTCTGTTACGGCCCCAGCTATCGGCAAATAGTGAATCCTCAAATTAGCGTCAAAACACGAAAATATATTAGAAAAAATTTATCAGTAATGCATTATTGAATGTGCGATGTGGCGGAGGATGTGCGTTGTGGTGCAATGGATATCGGCTCGGAACGAGAAATCGGAGAGCCGAGTTCGAATTCCAGTTGAATTCCTTGCATTCACTTACGCGCAAATACCCTTGGGGAAGGTATTAATCCGTCTCTTCCATCTATTTATGGGTAAAATACCAGGACAGACTAGGTTCTATAGCCTTGGTTGGCAACCAGTCTACTGCAGAAATAAATGGCAACCTACTGCGGGATAAATTTGCCCGGCTAGTCATGTCTCTTTCGAGACATGATCGCCCAAGCATGTATCACGTATGGAACTTAACTGACTGACTGAATATAATAGTTAAGAACATGATTAAGGATTCCACTGGACATAAAGTGGGGGTTCTTTTTTCTATTGTTATGAAGTAATAAACTGATCCCCCTCTAATTACTACTTAATAATATAATGCATATATTCTCTTTCTAGCTATGAGTCAAATAACAGGACAGATTGGGTTCTATAGCCTTGGCTGGCAACCAATCTACCGCAGAAAATAATGGCAACCTACTGTGGGATAATCTTCTGTCCAGACAGTCATGTCTCTTTCGAGACATGATCGTTCAAGCATGTTTCAGGTATGGCACTTAACTGATTGAATGCATTATTAGAAATAAAATTACAAGCAATATATTTTCGGGGAGAAAATTTACCAAAGTTCCCAAGAAAAGAAAATATTGTCATTAAATGATCCAAAATGGAATGATATGCCATCAAACAAAGAAACTTACTAAACTAAAATTCAAGTAGCTGTCTTAGTACCATTATGGCCTTGCTTGGGGTGAATTGATTAAAAAAAAAGATATTTTTGTTAATATTCATGAAAACATGAGAAAAAAAGAGAGAAAGAAAAAAAGAAAAAGAGAAAGAAAGAAAAAGAGAGAAAGAAAGAAAAAAGGAAAGAAAAAAGAAAGAAAAGAAAGAAAGAAAGAAAAAAGAAAAAAGAAAGAAAAAAGAAAAAAGAAAGAGAAAGAAAGAAAAAAAGAAAGAGAAAGAAAGAAAGAAAAAGAAAGAGAAAGAAAGAAAGAAAGAAAAAGAGAAAGAAAGAAAGAAAGAAAAAGAGAAAGAAAGAAAGAAAGAAAAAGAGAAAGAAAGAAAGAAAAAGAAAGAGAAAGAAAGAAAGAAAAAGAAAAAGAGAAAGAAATAAAAAGAGAGAAAGAAAAAGAGAGAAAGAAAGAAAAAAGAGAAAGAAAGAAAGAAAAAGAAAGAAAGAAAGAAAGAAAGAAAAGGAAAGAAAAAAAAAGAAAAGAGAAAGAAAGAAAGAAAAAGAGAGAAAGAAAGGAAAAAGAGAGAAAGAAAGGAAAAAGAGAGAAAGAAAAAGAGAAAGAAAAATAAATGAGAGAAAGAAAGAGAGAAAGAAAGATAAAAGAGAGAAAGAAAGAGAGAAAGAAAGAAAAAAGAGAGAAAGAAAAAAGAGAAGAAAAAAGAGAGAAATAAAGAAAAAAGAGAGAAATAAAGAAAAAGAGAGAAATAAAGAAAAAAGAGAGAAATAAAGAAAAAGAGAGAAATAAAGAAAAAGAGAGTAAGAAAGAAAAAAGAGAGAAAAAAAGAAAAAAGAGAGAAAGAAAGAAAAAAGAGAGAAAGAAAGAAAAAAGAGAGAAAGAAAGAAATAAAAAGAGAGAAAGAAAAAAGAGAGAAAGAAAGAAAGAAAGAAAGAAAGAAAGAAAAAAGAAAGAAAGAAAGAAAAAGGAGAGCGAGTGGTAAAAATGAAAGAGGATGATGAAAAGAGAGAAAAACAAGAGAAAATTTAAGAAACAAAAAATAAACGCAACGAAATAACATCTGCTGTTGAAATCGGAAAACGACGCCATTAAATTAAAATCGGCGCTAATTTCAAATAAACCTATTCAACTCCCAATTGATTCGCTGATTGATTGTTTATTTTTCGAAAATGAATGAGCACTTTTCTGCAAGAGGCAAAATCGATCACTTTCCAATGTCGAGCATAGGATTCACTTAATGGCATTCTTTTGCCGAAAAACTTACAGCGACGTACAAGAATGTCTGAAAATATGTATGCAACAAAATAACATCTGTTGTTGAAAGCGGGAAACGACGCCATTAAATTAATTTCGACGCTAATTTCAAATAAATCCATTTAACGCTCAATTGATTATTTAATTTTCGAAATTCTAGCGGGCATTTCTCTGCAAGAGGCAAAGTCGATAACTTTCAAATGTCGAGCATAGGATTTACTTAATGGCATCCTTTTGCCGGGGAAACTGACTCCGAAGTGCCAGAGTTTGAAAAAATAAACGAGACAAAATAACTTCTACTGAAGGCGGGAAACGATACCACTAAATTAAATTTGCCGCTAATTTCAAATAAATCAATTCAGGGCTCAATTGATTCATTGATTGATTATTTAATTTTCGAAATTTTGTCGCGTGGTTCTCTGCATGAGCCAAAGTCAATCACTTTCCAATGCCGGTGATGGGATTCTGTTAATGGCTTTTTGCCGGAAAAAATGACACCGTACAACAAATCTGTTTGAAAAAAAAATAAATTAAGCAAAATAAAATCTGATGTTGAAACCGGGAAACTAGTCAATTAAATTAAATTCAACGCTAATTTCAAATATGTCTAATGCACGCTTAATCAAAACATGGACTGATTATTTAATTTTCAAAATTCGGATGCTCATTTCTCTGCAAGAAGCAAGCTTGATCACGTTCCAATGTTGAGCATACGATTCCCTTAATGGTATTCTTTTGCTTAGAACATTATGCAGAAGTACATGATTGACCGAAAATATAAACAAAACAACTACCGCTCAAAACAGGAAAGTACGCCATTAACCTAAATTTTTCGCTAATTTCAAATAAATTTCTTCAACGCTCAATTAATAAATTGATTATTTAATTTTCGAAATTCGAATGGGCATTTTTCAGAAAGAGGCAAAGTCAATCACGTTCTAATCCCGAGTACGATATTCACTCATTGGTTTTTTCTTACCGAGAAAATCACGTAAAAGTAAAAGACTGCCTGAAAATAAATAAATAAATAAACAAATAAACGCAACAAAATACCAAATGTTACTGAAAGCGGAAATAAACGCCATTAAATTAAATTAAATTCGGCGCTAATTTCAAATAAATCGATTCAATGGTCAACTGATGCATTAATTTTCTAAATTCGGATGCTGATTTGCCTGCAAGACGCAGAGTTGATAACTTTCCAATGCCGACTATTGGATTCACATATTGGGTTAACTTTGCAGGGAAAGTGACACCGAATTACAAGATTACCTAATTAAAAAATAAACAACCACTACTTAAAGCAGGAAACGACGCCATTAAATTAAATTCGGCGCTAATTTCAAAGAAATCTTGTTTGACATCAACTTATTTATCGCTCAACTGGGGCATTCATTAATTATTTAATTTTCGAAATTCGAATGAGGCAATCACGTTCTAACGCTGAGTTCAATATTAGAACGTGATTGACTTTGCCTCATTCTGAAAAATTTTCTATGACATAAAAGTACAAGATTGCCTGAAAAAAATAAATAAATAAACGTAACAAAATACCAAATGCTACTGAAAGCGGAAATAAACGCCATTAAATTAAATTCGTCGCTAATTTCAAAGAAATCTTGTTTGACATAAACTTATTTATCGCTCAACTGGGGCATTCATTGATTATTTAATTTTTGAACTTCAAATGAGCTTTTTCAGTAAGAGGAAAAGTCATTGATGTTCCAACACTGAGTACGCGATTTAATTATAGGTTTTCATTTTCTGGGTAATTTTCAACGAAGTACAATACGACCTGAAAACACTTATTTAAAGGTTAATCCCTTCTTTATCGTTCTATTGGGCTCATCCTACATTAATACTTACTAGTATAGGGTTGTGACTGTCCATACAAAATACGACACAAAGAATTGATGGAAATGATAGACAACCTCGACATTTTCGGCAAAGATATAAGAATAATCAAGAATCTCTACTGGCAGCAAACGGCCTGCATACGGACAGGTAACGACCTCAGTAGATACACAAAGATAGAAAAAGGCGTAAGACAAGGATGTGTCTTTTCACCGGATTTGTTCAACCTATACAGCGAGAATATTTTGAGGACCCTACATGACACACCAGGATTTATTATTGGAGGCCACAACCTGAACAGCATAAGATACGCGGACGATACAGTACTGATTGCGGACACGGAAAGGAAACTGCAAGATCTCATACAGAAAGTAGCAGTGGAGAGTGACAAGAAGGAACTACAAATAAACTTTAAGAAAACTGAGTGCATTGGTCATCAGCAAAAACAGCAACCCTAAATGCCAAATACAGGTGGGGGATAACAGAATCAAACAAGTCCAAGAATTTAAGTACCTAGGAAGTGTTCTAACAGGAGATGGAAAGTGCGACACGGAGATCCGAAGGCGAATTGGCATGGCAAAGGACGCGTTCCAGAAGATGAGCAAAATACTAACACACAGGAAGATCTCAATAGAAACGAAGAAAAGAGTGCTAGACTGCTACGTGATGTCAGTTCTTCAGTACGGCTGTGAATGCTGGACAATATCATCGACAATGAGGAAAAAACTGGAAGCGGCCGAAATGTGGTTCTACAGAAGGATGCTACGGATATCGTGGACTGAGCATACAAGCAACGACGAAGTGTTAGAAAGAATGGCAACAAAAAGGAAATTGATGTTGAGCATCAGGAAGAGACAACTGAAGTTCCTGGGACATGCAATGAGGAAGGAGAGCCTGGAGAACCTGATACTGACTGGTCAGATAGAAGGAAGGAGAGACAGAGGAAGGCAGCGGATAACATATCTGCAGTGTCTGATCAGGTGGATGACGGAACGGGGGTTGCCAGGAGCAACAGGAGCAAACATACTAAGAGCCACAAGGGATAGGGAGACGTGGAGATCCATGATCGCCTACGTCCTGAAGGGACAGGGCACATAGAAGAAGAAGAAGTATAGGGTTTCAAAATGTAATGCATTGAATGAGTTATTGTTTATTAACAGAAGGCGTTCCCAAAATTCGCTTGTGTGTAGTTTCAGATGGTAACGCATCTATAATAAAGTAATTATGAGCAAACAAAGGGATGTCAGCAAGTGGGTAAGTGAAGAATGAGAGTGGCTATAAAGTGGGGGATCAGTTTATATATTAATTATAATGTAGAATTGGTCACCTACTTTATACCCACATAATAATAATTTAGATTTTTTTTATAATCATATCGCCCAAAGCAAGGCATTTTACCCCCCCCTGTTTAGCAGGGAGGAGTTACATAGGAGGAAATGTATGAAAAAGAGTGACAGGTTATAGATGTGTCAGCAAGTGGGTAACAGAAGGATGACTGTGGCCATAAAGTGAGGGATCAGTTTATATGTTGATTGTAATGTAAAATTGAAACCTCACTTTATATCCACATTTTAATAGTATAGAATTTTTTTTATAATCATATCGCCCCAAGCAAGGCATTTTACTACCACTGTTTTGCAGGGGGGTGTTACATAGGAGGAAAGTTATCAGAAAGACTGACAGGTTATAGGGGGTTTCAGTAAGTGGGTAAGAGAAGGATGAGTGTGGCTATAATTAGAGGGATCAGTTTATATATTAATTATAATGTAGAATTCATCCCCCACTTTATGCCCACATTATAATAATATAGAATTTTATTTTTATAATCATATCGCCCCAAGCAAGGCATTTTACTTTTTTTTGTGTAGGGGTTACATAGGGGGAATGTTATGAGGAGTGAGAGGTTGCAGGATGTGTCAGGAAGTGGTTGATAGAAGGATGACTGTGGCCATAAAGTGAGGGAACAGTTTATATCTTGATTGTAATGTAGAATTGCAACCCCACTTTATATCCACATTTTAATAGTATAGAATTTTATTTTTTTAATGATATCGCCACAAGCAAGTCATTTTACTGTCACTGTTGGGCAGAGAGTTAAATAGGAGGAAAGATATGAGAAAGAGTGACAGGTTATAAGGGGTGTCAGGAAGTGGGTCAGAGAAGGATGCGTGTGGCTATAAAGTCAGAGATCAGTTTATATATTAATTGTAATGTAGAATATTCTATCCTGCACATTTACAAATCTACCATCCGCCCGTGCATTGAATACTGCTGCCATATCTGGTCGGGTGCCCCTGCTGTTCTCCTCAGGCTTCTCGATAAGCTTCAGAGGAGGGTCTGTAATGTGATAGATACCGACTTGGCAGACCGCCTGCAGTCTCTCTCCCACCGGCGAGACGTGGCTTCGCTGTGTCTCTTCTATAAATACTTTCACGGTTTCTGCTCCGATGAACTTAGATCACTGGTGCCCCCTAAATACGAATTTGCACGAGATACTAGATTAGCAACTAGATCCCACCCTTTTACAGTGAAACCGATAAAATGCAGCCGTAACTTCTACTCCAACAGTTTCTTTCCTCGCACTTCCCGACTGTGGAATTCTCTTCCAAACAATTGCTTCCCCGACGGCTACAATCTCCAGAAGTTTAAATGTAAGGTCAATAGACACCTCCTAACACACTAACCTGCTCCCATTCTATCAAGCACTCTTCCCATCTGCCCGACACTCATCCTCGCTATCCTTACTCATCTATCACCTTTCTCCTGACATTCCCTATGTCTATCCACTCCTTCTCTTTACCTTCCCCTATGTAGCCCCATGCGCAATAGTGGCAGTGGAATGCCTTGCTTGGGGTGAGATGATTAAAAAAAAAAAAAAAAAAAAAAAAAAAATTGATCCCCCACTCTATAACCTCATTATAATATTATAGAATTTTTATTTTTATAATCATATCGCCCAAGCATTGGCATTTTACTGTCACTGTTTTGCAGGGGGTTGCACAGGAGGAAAGTTATGAAAAAGAGTGACAGGTTATAAGGGGTGTCAGTAAGTGGGTAAGAGAAGGATTAGTGTGGCTATAAAGTGAGGGGCCGGTTTATATATAACATGTAATGTAGAATTGATCGCCCATTTTATACCCACATTATAATAATATAGAATTTTTTTTATAATCATATCTCCCCATGCAAGGTATTTTATTGTCACTGTTGAGCAGAGGGTCAATTGGGAGGAAAGATATGAGAAAGACTAACAGTTTATAGGGGGTGTCAGGAAGTGGGTAAGAGAAGGATGAGAATACTGATGCGAATGGAGTGGAGGGTGAAAAAAGCGTGAGAGAGACGATGCAGGTTAGTGAGATAGGAGATGACTATTGACTTTACATTTAAATTCTTGGAGATTGTAGCTTTCGAGGAAGGAAGTAAACGGAAAGGAATTCCACGGGCGGGAAGTGCGAGAAAAGAAGCTGTGGGAGTAGGATTTGTGTTTACAATTTATTGGCTTCACAGTAAAATGGTGCGACCTAGTTGCTAATCTTTTTTGCTTGAGTAAATATATGTAGAGATCCCCAGTGAGCAGCAGCCGTTAAAGTATTTGTGGAAGAGAGACAGGGAAGCCACATTGTGTGAAAGTGACTGTATCTGAGCTGCCAAGTCGGGATCAATCACATTATAGGTTCTCCGTTGGATTTTGTCTCGGACACCTATGTGGATAGCAGGAACACCCGACCAGATATGGCAGCAGTGTTCAATGCACTGGCGGATGGTAGATTTATATATGTACAGGATTGTTTCAAACGAGAAAAACTTCCTGGCACTGCACAGAGAACCGACCTTCTTAGCTATGGATTCTATATATAGCCATTCCACTTGAGGTCTGTTGTGAGAGTTAACCCGAGGAGGCGCAGTGTTTTGCTTTCACGGAGACTAGCCTGATCCATACTCATGGGGTAGGGGCGATTGTCTGTGATGGTTAATAGATAGCAGCTTTGTTTTGGAAGCATTAAAATTCACGAGGCATTTTTACCCTAGTCCGCCACAGATTGGAAGTCCTTAAACAACTCTGTTTTCATAGCGCTAAACATGTCAGATTTAGTGTCAAACAAAATGTATTTGCAGCGAATTTTACTGCACTAATTTATTCAAAAGAAATTTACAGCTGAAGCAAACGGTCCTTACATCCCCCTCCGTATTTACCATATTGCTCAATCAGATTATCACTTGATCCGATCGATGGCACGTGGTCTGAGTGAGCAGCACTTTCATTCTTATGAAGATGCCAAAAAATGGACCAACTCGTGCTTAGCCTCAAAAGAAGAGTCATTTTTTTTTCGACGTGGAATTCAAATGCTGCCAGAATTTTACTCTGTAGTTTGTATTTTTTTTGTTTTTTTTTAATCATATCACCCCGAGCAAGGCAGTAACGCCACTGATGTGCAGGGGGCTACGTAAGAGTGAAAAGATTAGAAAAATAGAAAGACGGAAACCACATCCTAAACAGGGAACAAGGGATGAGACTCTACACCTGTTCAATAGACGTGGGTGGAGTGTGAACCGGGCGATAGTTTAGTCTATCAACTCCAATTGAAAAAAAAAAGAAAGAAAAGAGTGAAAAGATTGGAAAAGAGAAAACCGGGAACCACATCCTAAACAGGGAACAAGGGATTAGCCTCTTAACCTGTTCAATAGACGTGGGTGGAGTGTGAACCGGGCGATAGTTTAGTCTATCTACTGAAATTGAAAAAAAAAGTGAGAAGATTGGAAAAGAGAAAGCCGGAAACCACAACCTAAACAGGGAACAAGGGATTAGCCTCTTAACCTGTTCAATAGACGTGGGTGGAGTGTGAACCGGGCGATAGTTTAGTCTATCTACTTCAATTATTTAAAGATAGTTTTTTCTGCTTACTGGTAAAACATGATGACAGTGTTATTAACATTTGTGCGTCATATGTGGCCACATATCACATTTAAGCTACACTCAGTAAATTCGTGTAATGGTAGACAAGCTTTTTTGGCTCGATTAATTACGACTGAGTAATGAGTGCGATCCACACATTTTCGGCTTTGTGCCACATCCAAGACATGCTTAGAAAGTCACCATATTTATAATTATTAGATATTTAAAAAGTGAAAAATTACTTTAAAAACTCTATTACGAAAAATACAAAACTCGTGTGCACTTTAAAAAAAAGTATAAGTTTATTGGTATTTGCGACAGAAATAATTTGTAAAAAGGATTAGAAAGAAATAAATCTATATTTTTTAAGGTTTTATTGAAATTCTATTTAAGTTTCCACATGCCCTTCACCATTATCAATACAAATGGTAATACGATAATAAGATAATTTTTTACTTATCTAAAAAAGTGTAAAATTATTTTAAAGTCTATTCCGAAAAATACAAGATGTCCATAAAGTTCGTGTACACTTTAGAAAATGTATACCTTCATTTGTATTTGCGATAAAAATAATTTGTAAAAGGGTTTAGGAAGAAGTAAATCTATATTTTTTAAAGTTTTGTTGAAATTTTATTTAAGTTTCCACATGTCTTCCATCATTAGTAAAACAAATGGTAATCCGATAAGATAATATTTTTTTTACTTATCTCAAAATTGTTGCAAATTTTGTGGGATAAAATTATTCAATAACTATAGTTAAAACTAGGCACATTAAACTTTATAACAGTTTTTACAGGTTATTTCTATCACAAATGCAAATAAAGTTATAAAAGTGCACGGGAACTTTATGGACACCCTGTCTTTTAAAATGGGGCCTTGTGCGTTTCACTGATAGACGGAGTAGAGCTAATAGATTTATTACATACTTTAATACTTGCACATTTAAATTTTGCTTGTATTTTTTAGTGGATGTGTATTCTTCGTGCCACAAAGGTCAATATGACATGTTTCGTCTTTTGTTTTTACCACAGGTGATGTTAAATCATTTGGGAATTAAAAAAATAAAACAGGGAGGGATTGGTTCACCCCAGGGTTATAACAGTAATCGCAGAAATACAGAGGGGAGTCTCTGACGCACTCTGAAGTTTCACTCCCTACAAAGTGATGGAAAAGTAATTTAAGACGCCATGCGGTGTTTACTGTGACCCATCCCCGTTCAGAGACGAAATGCGTCTTTCGCAATTTGCCATTTTTATTTGGTTTCCAATGTAAAAACCCTCGAAGAGAGACGTTGGAGTGGTCTACATTGCAAATTATAGACAAGATTGTCTGTTATCACTCAGCCTTAAATATATTTTCCTTTTTATTTTCCTTTGAAATAAGAAACTGTGCTTGCAGCGTTTTCGGTGGTTAATTTTGTTAATACACGTGCAGTTGTCATTCAAAAGCGGTTCATACTTATTTCAATCAAATTCAACTTTAATAATGTCTGCGACAGTTTGAATGCATATTTCTAAAAAATTCCTTGCATTTAGATATTTATTTTTTCCAATGTAAAAACCCTCGAAGAGAGACGTTGGAGCGGTCCACATTGCAAATTACAGACAAGATTGTCTGTTATCACTCAGCCTTAAATATATTTTCCTTTTTATTTTCCTTTGAAATAAAAAACTGTGTTTACGGCGTTTTCCGTGATCAATTTTGGTAATATGTGCACAGTTGTCACTCAAAAGCGGTTCATACTTATTTCAAACAAATTCAATTTTAATGCTGTCTGCAACAGTTTGAATGCATATTTTTAAAAATTTTCCTTGCATTAAGATCTTTTTTATTCATTGAAAAAAAAACTGTGTTTACGGTGTTTTCGGTGGTCAGTTTTGGTAATATGTGCACAGTTGTCATTCAGAAGCGGTTCATGCTTATTCCAATCAAATTCAACTTTAATACTGTCTGCAACAGTTTGAATGTATATTTTTTAAAAAATTCCTGGCATTTAGATCTTTTTTATCCTTTGAAATAAAAAAGACTGTCTTTACGGTGTTTTCGGTGTTCAATTTTGGTAATACGTGCGCAGTTGTCATTTAGAAGCGGCTCATACTTATTTCAAACAAATTCAGTTTTAATACTGTCTGCAATTGCTGGAATGTATATTTGAACGTTGTTCTTTCTTCTGTATCATTCCAAAGGTTGCGCTCATGACATTTTTCTGTTTTATTCTCATAACACCTAAACGAACAACACTATTCAGTATATAAAAGTAGTTGATACTTGTTCTGAATTGCTTAAAATTACACAGGTCAACATTTTTTGACACAAATGTTGTTGGTAAATTTTTTCACGCTAAATGAGAAAATGGAGTCCATTTTGCTCCATCATTTCTTTTTCAATACAGATAATTACTATTTTGCTTAAAATAGTCCAAAATATCCATTTAACTGTAATATGACAGGGCCAAGTAGAACCAACCTTAAATGTTTTCAGGTGAGAATAACTAATCATGAAAGAAAAAGTACCCCAACAATTTAAAGAATTGCTTAAAATAGTCTAAAATATACATTTAACAGTAATATGCCAGAATTAAGTAGTACCAACCTTCAAAGTTTTCAGGTTAGAATGAATTATTATAAAAAAAAAATACCCCAATAAATTAAAGAATTGCTTCAAATAGTTCAAAAAATCCATTCAACAGTAATATGCCGGGGTTAATCAGAATCGAACTTAAACGTTTTCACGTTAGATTAAATTATCATATGAGAAAAAAATACCCCAGTATGTAAAGAATATATTTTTAGCGCCTCAAGCTCAAAAAAATTTTTTCAGAAAAAAAATTCTTATCGAAAACAAGCACCTACCTGTTAAATTTTATCCGGTGATAAAACTCATAAACTCATTATAAAAAAAAAATACCCCAATAAATTAAAGAATTATTCAAACTCATAAAATCAAACATTTTCATAAAATCAAACATTTTCATGTCAGCTTATCTGAACAGGATTAGCTTAGATTAAGTATGAATCCTGTTCTAGCCTCAGGTTTGTGTTAATTTGGAAGATTTGTATCAATACATCATTGTCTCTCACCAGATTTTGTCACTCTAAAAATGCTTTCTGGCATTAAAGAACCTCTCAAATGTTGACAAGCCGTAAAACGAATTAATCAATCAGTAAAATACTGTGACCACAAAATGATGGATCAGTTTATATATCGTAATATTTTTTTTTAATCATTTCACCCAAAGCCAGTCATTCCACTGCCACTATTGCGCTTGGGGCTACATAGGGGAAGGTAAATAGGAAGAGTGGTTGGATATAGGAATTGTCAGAAGCGGGGTGATAGATAGTTGGGTGGGTGGGAAGAGTGTTTGAAAGAATGGAAGTTAGTGTGTTAGGAGGTGTCTATTGACCTTACATTTAAAGTCCTGGAGATTGTAGCCGTCAGGGAAGCAGTCATGTAGAAGAGAATTCCACAGTCGGGAAGTGCGAGAAAATAAATACTTGGAGTAGAAGTTTCGGTTGCATTTTATCGGTTTCACTGTAAAAGGGTGGGATCTAGTTGCTAATCTAGTATCTCGTGCAAATTCGAACCTAGGGGGCACCAGTGATCTAAGTTCATCGGAGCAGAAGCCGTGAAAGTATTTATAGAAGAGACACAGGAAAGCCACAGGCGGTCTGATAAGTCGGTATCGATCACATTACAGACCCTTCGCTGTACCTTGACTAGAAGCCTAAGGAGAATAGCAGGGGCACACGACCAGATATGGCAACAGTATTCAATGCACGGGCGGATGGTAGATTTATAAATGTGCAGGATAGATTCAGACGGAAAAAACCTCCGGGCCCTGCACAGAAAACCGACTTTCATAGCAGCGGATTATCAATGGATTCGATATAGTCATTTCACTTGAGGTCCGCTGAACGTGTGAGACCATGGAGGCGTAGTGTTTTACTCTCTGGGAGGCAAGCCTGGTCCTTGCTAATAGGAGGTGGGTGCGATTGTCTATGATGATTAATTGATAGTAGCTTCGTTTTAGACGCATTAAAATTTACGAGCCATTTCTTACCCCAGTCCACTACGGATTGGAGGTCCTTTCCAAGCTCGGCTGCAAGGTTAGCTTTGTCGCCCGCACCAGATTTTTGGTCGAGGCGAGAATAAACTGTGGTGTCGGTCGAGGCGAGAATAAACTGTGGTGTCGGTCGAGGCGAGAATAAACTGTGGTGTCGGTCGAGGCGAGAATAAACTGTGGTGTCGGTCGAGGCGAGAATAAACTGTGGTGTCGGTCGAGGCGAGAATAAACTGTGGTGTCGGTCGAGGCGAGAATAAACTGTGGTGTCGGTCGAGGCGAGAATAAACTGTGGTGTCGGTCGAGGCGAGAATAAACTGTGGTGTCGGTCGAGGCGAGAATAAACTGTGGTGTCGGTCGAGGCGAGAATAAACTGTGGTGTCGGTCGAGGCGAGAATAAACTGTGGTGTCGGTCGAGGCGAGAATAAACTGTGGTGTCGGTCGAGGCGAGAATAAACTGTGGTGTCGGTCGAGGCGAGAATAAACTGTGGTGTCGGTCGAGGCGAGAATAAGCTGTGGTGTCGGTCGAGGCGAGAATAAGCTGTGGTGTCGGTCGAGGCGAGAATAAGCTGTGGTGTCGGTCGAGGCGAGAATAAGCTGTGGTGTCGGTCGAGGCGAGAATAAGCTGTGGTGTCGGTCGAGGCGAGAATAAGCTGTGGTGTCGGTCGAGGCGAGAATAAACAGTGGTGTCGGTCGAGGCGAGAATAAACTGCGGTGTCGGTCGAGGCGAGAATAAACTGCGGTGTCGGTCGAGGCGAGAATAAACTGCGGTGTCGGTCGAGGCGAGAATAAACTGCGGTGTCGGTCGAGGAGAAAAAAACTGCGGTGTCGGTCGAGGCGAGAATAAACTGCGGTGTCGGTCGAGGAGAGAATAAACTGCGGTGTCGGTCGAGGAGAGAATAAACTGCGGTGTCGGTCGAGGCGAGAATAAACTGCGGTGTCGGTCGAGGAGAGAATAAACTGCGGTGTCGGTCGAGGCGAGAATAAACTGCGGTGTCGGTCGAGGCGAGAATAAACTGCGGTGTCGGTCGAGGCGAGAATAAACTGCGGTGTCGGTCGAGGCGAGAATAAACTGCGGTGTCGGTCGAGGCGAGAATAAACTGCGGTGTCGGTCGAGGCGAGAATAAACTGCGGTGTCGGTCGAGGCGAGAATAAACTGCGGTGTCGGTCGAGGCGAGAATAAACTGCGGTGTCGGTCGAGGCGAGAATAAACTGCGGTGTCGGTCGAGGCGAGAATAAACTGCGGTGTCGGTCGAGGCGAGAATAAACTGCGGTGTCGGTCGAGGCGAGAATAAACTGCGGTGTCGGTCGAGGCGAGAATAAACTGCGGTGTCGGTCGAGGCGAGAATAAATTGATTCCCTTCTTTATATTCACATTTTAATTTCGTTTTTGTTTATACAATTATGAGTAAGCATTTATTAAGCGGATGTGGTGCATTGGATATCGGCTCGGAACAAGAAATCGGGAAGCCGAGTTCGAATTCCAGTCGAATTCCTTGCATTCACTTACATGCAAATACCCTTGGGAAAGGTATTAATCTGTCTCTTTCCTCCAGTTATGGGTAAAATAATAGGACAGATTGGATTCTGTAGCTTTGGTCGGCAACCAGTCTACCGCAGAAAGCAATGGCAACCTACTGCGGGATAATCTTCAGCCAAATCAGTCATGTCTCTTTCGAGACATGATCGCCCAAGCGTGTATCACGTATGGCACTCAACTGACTGACTGAATATAATAGTTGAAAAGATGATTAAGACTTCTAGTGGGCATAAAGTGAGGGTTTAATTTTATATTGCTATGAAGTAATAAACTGATCCCCCACTAATTACTACTTAATAATATAATACATCTCTTCCTCCTCTAACTATGAGTCAAATAACAGGACTGATTGGGTTCTATAGCCTTGGTCGGCAACCAGTCTACCGCAAAAAGCAATGGCAACCTACTGCGGGATAATCTTCTGCCTAATAAGTCATGTCTCTTTCGAGACATGATCGCCCAATCTTGTATCCCGTATGGCACTTAACTGATTAATATTTTCCATCAACTATGTCTTAATTTGTAAGACTTATATCAATTAACCCTTTTTTAATCTCCTCTGTCCCAAATCATACAGTTTAAAAAATATATATATATAATGTTTTTTAATAGTTTCACCTTAAGCAAGGCATTTCATTGCCACTATTGCGCAGGGGGTTACATAGGGGAAAATGATGAGAAAGAGGGGTTAGTTATAGGAAATGTCGGAATGAGACGGGTGTTTGAGAGAATGGATGCGAGTTAGTGTGATAAGAGGTGTCTGTTGACCTTACATTTAAATTCCAGGAGATTGTAGCCTTCGGGGAAGCAAGTATATAGAAAGGAATTTCACAGTTGCTAATCTAGTATCTCATGCAAATTCATACCTAGGGGTCACCAGTGATCTAAGTTCATCGGAGCAGAAGTCGTGAAAGTATTTATAGAAGAGTCACAGGGAAGCCACATCACGCCGGTGAGAGAGTGACTGCAGCCGGGATGCCACTATCGACCACATTACAGATTGTCCATTGTATTTTGTCAAGAACCCCGAGGAGAATAGCAGGAAATAACCTGCAAAGGGTTGATCAAACATAAGAACAAATCAATCAAACACTTCTAAAAGCCTAGATGGTAAAATCCTTTCAGCTTATCTCTCCCCTGTTATGACTAAATCTAACAGCTGAGACTACAGAAGGATGCTGAGAATACCGGGCGCCGAAGTTGTGAGCAACGACAAATTTTAGAAAAAATGGAAACAAAAAAGGACGCTTATATTTAACATCAGCAAGAGGCAGTTGAGATTTCTAGAGATCATAATGAGGAAAGAAGGCTTGGAAAATTTGATACTCACAGGACAGGTTGAAGACAAAAGAAACCGAAGAAAATAACATATAACCAGTAGATTTTGTAAATAGATGGCGTAAAAAGTTTTAGCTATTAACAGCTGAAAAGAAGAGGAAAATGTGGAGAGCTATGATCCTCAGTGGCATGAATGAAAATACCAAAAAGAGAATAAGAATGAGCTTGAGTAAATGGATGGCAGAACAGGATTTAAGAGAAATAAAAAAAATAATAATAGCGACAAAGAACTAGAAATTGTGGAGAACCTTGATCGTCAACGACCTGAAGGGACACGCCAAATAATAGAAGAAGAAGAAGAAGAAGAAGAAGAAGAATGAGGTTGAGTAAATAGATGTCTGAAGAAGGTTTAGGAGAAGTAACAAAAAAGACAAAATTTATTAAGTGCTTCAAAAGACAGGAAATTGAGGAGAGTCATGATCGCCAACATCTCGAAGGGACAAGGCAAAAAACAAGATTAAGGGAAGAAATTCTCCCTGAAAGCAAAACACTGCGCCTCCTCGGCTTAACTCTCACAAAAGACCTCAATTGGAATCACTTTATAGAATCCATAACTAAATCCGCTGCTAAGAAAGTCGTTTCTCTGTGTAGGGCCAGGAAGTTTTTTTTTTCCGTCTGGAACAATCCTGTACATATATAAATCTACCATCCACCCGTGCATTAAATACTGCTGCCATATCTGGTCGGGTGCTCCTGTTATTCACCTAGGTGTCCTTGACAAAATCCAAAGGAGAATCTGTAATATGATAGATCCCGACTGGGCAGCCCGGATAGAGTCACTTTCTCACCGGCGCAATATGGCTTCCCTGTATCTCTTCTACAAATACTTTCACGGCTTTTGCTCCGACGAACTTAGCTCACTGGTGCCCCCATATATAAATTTACTTTAGCAACAAGATTAGCAACTAGGTCCCACCCTTTTACTGTGAAACTAACAAATTGTAAACGCAAATTCTACTCCAGAAGCTTCTTTACTCGCACTTCCCGCCTGTGAAATTCCCTTCCATTTACTTGTTTCTATAATCTCTAAGAATTTAAATGTAAAGTCAATAGTCATCTCCTACCTCACTAACCTGCATCTTCTCTCTCATGCTCCTTTCTCCGTCCACTCCACTCTCATCAGTATTCTCATCCTTCTCCTCCCCACTTCCTGACACCTCCTATTACTTGTCATTCCTTCTCATAGCTTTCCTCCTATGTAACCCCCTGAAAAACAGTGGCAGTAAAATGCCTTGCTTGGGGCGATATGATTATAAAAAAGAAAAAAAATTCTATACTATTATAATGTGGATATAAAGTGGGGGATCAGTTCTACATTACAATCAATATATAAACTGATCGCTCACTTTATGGCCACATTCATTCTTCTCTTACCCACTTGTTGACACCCCCTATAACCTGTCACTCTTTCTCATAATTTTCTTCTTATGTAACCCCCTGCAAAACAGTGGCAGTAAAATGCCTTGTTTTAGCGATAATATTATTTAAAAAAATAAAAATAAAAAAAATAACAAAAAAATAAAATTTATTAAGACTTACAAAGGACAGGAAATTGTGGAGAACCATGATTGCTCATATTCTTGAAAAGACACGGTACAAAATTAAAGGTCCTGTTTGTTTAAACTAATGGTGAGCGTCCATATTCTTCTTCTCTATGCCGTGTCACTTCAGGACGTGGACGATCATGACCTTCCAAACAATCTATTCACTCCCATCCATCTGCTCAAGTCTATCAAGTATGCTTTCCCTTGTTTCTCTTCACCTTTATCCGTCTTGTGAGTATCAGATTCTCCAAGCCCTTCTTCCTCATTACATGTCCCTAAAACTTCAGCTATCTTTCCCTGATGTTAAATATTAGTTTCTTTTTCGTTTCAATCATCTCCATATCTTTATCGTTGCTCAAATATTTGGCCCATGGTATCCTCAGCATCCTTCTGTAGAACCACATTTCGCTTGCTTTACGTTTTCCGTCATCTTGATGAGATTTCCATTCTTCACAGTCATATTGAAGGACAGACATCACATAACAATCCAGTACTCTCTTTGTTTCTAGCCAAATATTCCTGTCTCTTTATACTCTACTCAGCTTCTAGAATACACGTACACCTTCGGATCTTCGTTCTCTGTTATTACATTTCTCAATTATTTAGATTTCTGCACCTGTTTGTCATGTAATTTGTATTTTAGGCTCCTCTTGTAATTGCCATTTTTGGGTTCTTTGTAATTATCATTTTGAACTCCGCTTTTAGTTGGCATTTTGGGCTCATTTGGTAATGGGCATTTTGGGCCACTTTTCTAATTGGCATTTTGTATTCCTTTTGTAATAAGCATTTTGGGCTCCTTTTGTAATTGGCATTTTGGGCTCCTCTTGGCAGTTTGGGCTCCTTTTGTAATTAGCATTTTGGGCTCTTCTTGTAATGAGCATTTTGGGCTCCTCTTGTAAATGGCATTTTGGGCTCTTTTTTTAATTGGCATTTTGGGCTCTTTTTTTAATTGGCATTTTGGGCTCCTCTTGTAAATGGCATTTTGGGCTCCTTTTGTAATTAGCATTTTGGGCTCCTCTTGTAATTAGCATTTTGGGCACCTCTTGTAATTGGCATTTTGGGCTCCTCTTGTAATTGGTATTTTGGGCTCCTTTTGTAATTGGAATTTTGGGCTCCTTTTGTAAATGGCATTTTGGGCTCCTCTTGTAATTGGCATTTTGGGTTCCTCTTGTAATTGGCGTTTTGGGTTCCTTTTGAAATTAGCATTTTGGGCTGCTCTTGTAATTAGCATTTTGGGCTTCTCTTGTAAATGGCATTATGGGCTCCTCTTGTAAATGGCATTTTGGGCGCCTTTTGTAATTAGTATTTTGGGCTTCTCTTGTAATTGGCATTTAGGGCTCCTCTTGTAATTGGCGTTTTGGTCTCTTTTTGCAATTATCATTTTGGGCTCCTCTTGTAATTGGCATTTTGGGCTTCTCTTGTAAATGTCATTTTGGGCTCCTTTTGTTATTAGCATTTTGGGCTCCTCTTGTAATTGGCATTTTGGGCTTCTCTTGTAAATGGCATTATGGGCTCCTCTTGGAAATGGCATTTTGGGCTCCTCTTGTAATTGGCGTTTTGGTCTCTTTTTGCAATTAGCATTTTGGGCTCCTCTTGTAATTGGCATTTTTGGCTTCTATTGTAAATGTCATTTTAGGCTCCTTTTGTAATTAGCATTTTGGGCTCCTCTTGTAATTAGCATTTTGGGCTCCTCTTGTAAATGGCATTTTTGACTCCTTTTGTAGTTAGCATTTTGGTCTCATCTTGTAATTGGCATTTTGGGCTCCTTTTGTAATTGGCATTTTGGGCTTCTCTTGTAATTGGCATTTTGGGCTCCTCTTGTAATTGGCATTTTTGGGCTCCTCTTGTAAATGGCATTTTGTTCTCCTTTTGTAGTTAACATTTTGGGCTCCTCTTGTAAATGGCATTTTGGGATCTTCTTGTAATTGGCATTTTGGGCTCCTCTTGTAATTGGCATTTTGGGCTCCTCTTGTAAATGACATTTTGGGCTCCTTTTGTAGTTAGCACTTTGGGCTCCTCTTGTATATGGCATTTTGGGCTCCTCTTGTATATGGCATTTGGGGCTTCTCTTGTAATTGGCATTTAGGGCTCCACTTGTAATTGGCATTTTGGGTTCCTCTTATAATTGGCATTTTGGGCTCCTTTTGTAATTTGCATTTTGGGCTCCTCTTGTAGTTGGCATTTTGGACTCCTCTTGTAATTGGCATTTTAGTTTCCTTTTTTACTGACTACTAAGTATGCCATTTAGTTTTCTCCTTTTAACTCAAAACTGTAAGTTATTTGTTCACCACTGCTGTAGCCTGGTATTGAACTCGCAACTTTTTGGGTCAATCGCTGGAACTAACCAACGCCTATATCCAGGGGACCATGTTTCCTCAAGGACACATGGCCCAGTAGATATAAGCGTTCACATCCGGAAATGACATCAGAATGGAACGACATACCCCAGTGTTTGAATAAAGGGTTCTGTTCGAAATTCTTAGCCCCTGAAGAAGGCCGGAGCGTACAACGGCCAAAACGTTGTAAACATTGTAATAAAATGAGGAAATAAAGTTTCACTTAACCATTTTTTAAAACAGCTAAGCCTGGAAAGTGAGTATTGGGCAGAGCTAGCCAGGATGCAGTAGCAATTCTTTTAAGTTGGACTCTCGGCACGAATTATTTTTGGTTATCACTGATGCTTTATTTTATTTTATTTTATTTTAGTTATTCATTCATCTATTTATATATTTTTGGTTGCCATGAAAATATCGATTAATTTTTTAAATACTGATTCCTTCTTTGTTCTTTTATTAATCTCATTTAATTTGAAGAAACAAAAAGAGCAGCTGAAAATGGCTGACATATTTTGTGCCAGCAAAATGAAACAAATAATTTGTTGAGTATTTTAATGAATAAAACAATTCAATATAAACTCTAAGAAAAATGAATGCATTTGTGTGTATATATATATATATATATATATATATATATATATATATATTGTTGAATATAAGAGACAATGAATGTCTATTATATTTAATCATGTGCCGTTCTTAACATCGCATTTTGGCTTTAATTTTGTGTGAAAATAAAGACAAAAATTCTAATTTTAATATTGTTTTATTATGTTGGTTTTAAGCTTTTGGCTCACATGAGCCATCTTCAGAGAGGTTACAGGGACGTGTTATATATATATATATATATATATATATATATATATATATATATATATATATATGGTGTCCCAGAATTCACGCACCATTTAGATTTTTTTTAAATACATATGAATGCCAATTTTATGGATCATAAACATAACAGGTGCTTAAATTGTTCACCTTCCGCATTAACATATGCATCAATTCTCTTTCTCTGTTTTAAGCTTAAGAATACGATGTACTGACGATTTGCTAATCGTTAGCTCCTGGCTTATTTTCCTTACTGATTTCACGGGGCTTCTAGCAACATTCGCCAGAACCATGGTGGATGTTTCTTCATCCGTTGCACTCTTTCGTCGACCAGATCTCTGACCGTCAGTAACTGATCCAGTTTCTTGAAAGCGTTTGATCAAACGACAGACAGTTGTATGGCTCAATGTTTTTTTCTCGCTCAGGATGATTGATGTTGAATTCTTGAGCTAAAGAGCGGTATGTTGCCCCATCCCTTCCAAACATAAAAAACAATTTAACTCTTTCTTGTACTGTTAGTTTCTCACCCATATCAGATCAAATCTGAAACTTAGGTAAAATAAAAATTAGTATATGGTGCGCGATTTCTTGGACAACCGCTCTCTCTCTCTCTCTCTCTCTCTCTCTCTCTCTCTCTCTCTCTCTCTCGATATATATATATATATATATATATATATATATATATATATATATATATATATATTTTAAAATAACTTTATTCCAAAACGGAAAAGTAGGAAGGCAAATCCCAAAAACCTGATCCTAATTAATATTAAAATTTTAATATTAAAAAATGATGCAGGAGGAGAGCTCAATGTAATTAAAATTACAGAGCTAATATACAATAAAATAAAATAAATTTTCAATGTTCCATCTTTTAACCCCTTCCCCTTGTAAAGCTAGACGAAGCCAAATTTTCCAATTTTTTCACTTGCAACTCTATCTAAAAGTAAAAATCTAAAAATAGACATTAATTGCTAACCCAAAAATCTTTTTGTGACGTAAATTTCTTAATTCTTAACCGTCATTTTATATTTCTTTTGAAACATGTGTTAGTTGCTGATGAAATGTGAAATCTCTCTTAGGGATTTCATGTTGAAATGATCATTCAACAGTTTTGAACATTGAAAATTTATATATATATATATATATATATATATATATATATGTGTGTGTGTGTGTGTGTGTGTGTGTGTGTGTGTGTGTGTGTGTGCATTGCTCTTCAGAAAATAATCGAGTTCTTTCGGTGACTGGCGTGTGTATACACTGCTTATATACAACACGTTAGATTTTCTTTTCTCTAATTTCACGACACTATGGCTTAGGGGGTAGCGACTCCGACTGACACCAAATCGGTCGAGTTTCGATCACGGCCAGAAGCAAGTAGATGTGTCTAGCCACACTAATGAGCTGTGATACACCGAAACAGGCTTGTATGTGGATGACTAATATGTATATATATATTTCGTAATGAATTAGAGCACTCTGGCTATTGGGCGTGTATAATGATAATGTATACGCTAAAAAGTCTGCCTTCGTCTACCAAGCGCCCATAGCCCAGAAGTAGAATCGCCGACTGACGCCAATACGGTCTAGGTTTCAATCCTGGGTTAAAAGCAATCGGAGTCTAACCGTACTGATGAGGCTGTGATACAACGAAACAGATCTGTCTGCGGATGACTATATATATATATATATATGTTAAAGAACAGAGCACACACTACTTACTTGCTGCCCAGGTTTTGACTACGCAGGTCGATTCAAGACTAATTTGCCTGAAAAGACCTGCGTGGTCGAAATCTGGGTAGCAAGTTAGTGGTGTGCGTTCTGTAACATATTGCTAGCTCTGCATATTCAATTTATTTGTGCTGGGTGTGCATTGAGCACTTTTTTCAAACTACCATCCGCAACCACACGATATTTTACAAATATGCACGTCAGGGCGAATAGTCCAGTGCATACACGCATGCACATATACACATAAATGTGCGCAGATGAAGAGTTGATTGGTTTTGTTTTTATGGCAAATCAACCTTGGCGGGTCATTTATTGTCAACTAAATTTTTATTGCTGGTAATACCTTTTCTTTCAACAATTTATTACTGTTTTTATAAAAGGTTTTAGTGATACTGTTTTCTTTTCGAGTATCAAGATTCATTGGGATTTGTTTTTTTTAAGGGCAGGGTCCCCAAGTCCTACCCTGTTATTTAACCTATAACTGGAGGGAAGGGACGGATTAATACCTTTCCCAAGGGTACCACTGCTTAAGTGAATGCAGGGTATTCAACCGATTTCACTTTCCGAAAGGATATCCACTGCACCACAATTCACATCCGTCACTAAACGCTTAAAGCACCTGGTATTCCCAAGCGGTCACCCATCTAGGTACTGACCAGGCTCAACGTTGCTTAACTTCGGTGATCGAGCGAGAACCGGTGTATTCAACGTGATATGGCCGTAAGCGCAGATGCAGAGACATAAAAAATATTCAACCTTTCATCAGTGAGAAATTGCATGAATTATTTCCTAACTTAATACAAAGAACAACGAGAAAATAAAGAGTCTCCTTCTTATTGTATGGGCCCTGTCCTTTCAGGACGTGGGTTATCATTGCCTTCCACGTCTCCCTATCCCTAATGGCTCTTAGCCCGCTTTCTCTTGTAACATCTCGCAACCCCCGTTCCGTCATCCACCTGCTTAGGCTCTTCAAATATGTTATCCACTGCCTTCCTGTGTCTCTTTTTCCTTCTATCTGGCCTGTAAGTATCAGGTTCTCCAAGCCCTGCTTCTTCATTGCATGTCTCAGGAACTTCAGCTCTCTCTTCCTGATGCTCACTATTCATTTTTGTTCATTGCCATTCTTTCCAACACCTCATCTTTGCTCACATGCTTGGTCCACGATATCCGCAGCATACTTCTGTAGAACCACATTTCTACTGATTCAAGTTTTTCCCTCATCTTCGATGATATTGTCCAGATTGCTATTAAAAAAATGACGAGTGGACGAGGAGATTGCTAGAGCGTCCGTCTTCGAGACTCTGAGGTATTGCGTTAGCTGCTGTGAGAATGGCAAGTAAGAATGTGGTTTCTTATGTAAAGGGTATAAAGTGTTATGTTTGGGTTAGTGATTGGGTTAGCTTAATTAAGACCACATTTTAGTATGTTACAAAATTACTATCACTTTCCTCTATAGTACGAAGATTTTATGAGTTTCAGCGCAGTACTAGATTGGTGGTGAGGTCTCATCATTTTACAGTTAAAGTGGCTAGATGTAACCGTAAGTTCTATGCTAAGACTTTCTTTTCTCGCACTTCTTGCATTTCCGGATTCATGCTTTCCAGTCAAAATTCAAATGCAATGCCATTAGTTTTTTTTTAATCGTATCACCCCGAGCAAGGCGGTAACGCCACTGATGTGCAGGGGGGCTACGTAATAGTGAAAAGATTGGAAAAGAGAAAGCCGGAAACCACATCCTAAACAGGGAACAAGGGATGAGCCTCTTAACCTGTTCAATAGACGTGGGTGGAGTATGGACCGGGCGATAGATAGATCTATCTACTCCAATTGAAAAAAAAAAAGACAAAGTGAGAAGTTTGGAAAAGAGAACGCCGGAAACCACATCCTAAACAGGGAACAAGGGATGAGCCTCTTAACCTGTTCAATAGACGTGGGTGGAGTGTGAACCGGGCGATAGATAGATCTATCTACTCCAATTGAAAAAAAAAAAAGACAAAGTGAGATGATTGGAAAAGAGAAAGCCGGAAACCACAACCTAAACAGGGAACAAGGGATGAGCCTCTTAACCTGTTCAATAGACGTGGGTGGAGTGTGAACCGGGCGATAGATAGATCTATCTACTCCAATTTGTTATCTGCAGTATTCCCCATCACTCTTTTATGTTTTGCGCTCCTTAATATTTCTAGGCTTTTCTATTCTTTCGCACTCAGTAACCCCTTGTGACTTTGTGATTTTAATGCCTTGCATGGGTAAAATGATTCAATGATTATAAAATCATTCGTTGCGAGTTAAAGAGGTTTGAAGGCGGACCTGTACGACATTACCATCACCTGTAAATATGTTATTTTTTTTGTTTTACTTTTTTCAGGGCAATATCATCGATTTAGACCCTAAACTTTGCGATTATCAAAAAAAAAAAAATTTGAAAAAGTTAATTATTTAAAATTTTTAGGGGCTGCTCAGTTTCTCATACAACGTTATAGTAAATCGATCCTCCATATTGGAAACACTCGCGTTGGGGTCGCTTTGATGTCGCTGAGACAATATATAGAGGAGCTTACAATTTGAAGATCGTCAAACCCATGGGAAATCTTTAATTATCCCTACTTCATATCAATGAAAAATATGTTATTTGAAACATTAAAAAAAGTTTTGGAAAGAGTTTCTTTAAAATAATTCCTGTTGAAAAAAAAATTGGGATGAAAAATATGACATGTAAAACATTAAAAAAGTTGACAGAAAATCTTTAAATTAATTCCTATTTTAAAAAAAAAATTGAATAAAAACATATTTCGGAAAGTTTTTATTCATTAATTTCCTACAAGTTTTGAAAAAAAAAAGTAAAATCCTCCTACAAGTTTTGAAAAAAAAAATTAAAATCCTTCATTTTGAAAAAAAACTCGTAGCGAGTGTTTTCAAAATGGAGGATCGATTTACTATAACGTTGTATGTAAAACTGATCACCCCTAAAAATCTTTAAATATTGAATTTTTTCTAATTTTTTTTAAAATCGGAAACTTTTTGTGTACTAATCGATAAGAATACACAGAAAAAAGTTTTTAAAAAAAGTGATAATCAGCAAATTTACAAGTGGTTGTAATGTCGTACATGTCTGCCAATGTGGATTTATACTTTCTCTGTTAGGGGGTAAGAAAAGCAATCCCCAGTCTAAGGTTGATCTCTGTTCGTTAATTCCAAATTCTGTGGGTATCATATGTTATGTCAGTCTCACCTCCTTGACTGCGTCTAGCCAAGACTTTTGATTATATACTTATGAAATAAAAAAAATTAAAAATTAAAAAGATCCCCCACGAAGTATATTTTAACACATACAGTAAACCGCTAAAAAGGATTGCACTGAGAGAGGAAACTGAAAAAAAAAAAAAAAAAGATTCCTGTAGCGTCGTTAATTTAAATTTAAATTATTTTTTCGTTTTATTTAGTTTTTCTTACCCCACCTGTTTTCTTTTTTTATGGTGCCAATCCTTGAGTCATACCATATTGCTCGGGTTCATTTTTTTTATTTTGCTTTTTCATGTTTTTCAAGAATATGTGTTTAACGAATTAGCAAATTATATTTTCTCAACGAATGGCACAAGGGTGGTCTCAACTGGAGACTCCGCTAAATTTCCATATTTAGTGGGCAAATGCTTTTTGTTACTCTTCCTTTCTTCTTTCTACTCATTCTCTTTCGTTTTCGTCTTCCTTTGAACAAGTCAAAAACCAGTCCCACTGTCTGTGAATAGATAGATAGATAGATAGATAGATAGATAGATAGATATGAACAGACTGAGATAGATAGATAGATAGATATGAACAGACTGAGATAGATAGATAGATAGATAGATAGATAGATAGATAGATAGATAGATAGATAGATAGATTGGCTATATATATATATATACGGGCGCGTGGTTAGAACGTTTTCTTTCCGACCATGAAAACTGAGTTCGAATCTCACCATAAGAGGAAGGTAACTTCTTGATGTTACCAGTCTCAGGAAGGCAATCCCAGCGTGCAGCACCTTTGGAAGCAAAAAACATGTTATGGTTGACCCAATCCTTGTGACTGAACTTAGGTAATCGGCTCCCGTTAAGGCGCCATCGATGGTATAGCAGTGTTAGCTCGAAGTCACAATTCATCGTGACGAGGATTTAGGCGTCCTGGCCTTGTTTAGATTGTTGTATACGTCGGATAAGGCGCTCTCTCACCTTGAAACTGTAACTAAGATCCGCTCAGCATAGTTGCATTATAAACCACAGATGGGTTCTGTTGATGTTGAATAAACACAAGTGTTCCTGAGCAAGCGCCCGCAAAGGGGATTAGCTAGCCTTCCTTGCAGACAGGCATTCTCGGATACGAGTAGCCAGCCATATCTATCTATCTATCTATCTATCTATCTATCTATCTATCTATCTATCTATCTATCTATCTCATCTATCTCATTCTGTCGATTATCTATCTATCTATCTATCTATCTATCTATCTATCTATCTATCTATCTCATTCTGTCGATTATCTATCTATCTATCTATCTATCTATCTCATCTATCTATCTATCTATCTATCTCATTCTGTCGATTATCTATCTATCTATCTATCTATCTATCTATCTATCTATCTCATTCTGTCGATTATCTATCTATCTATCTATCTATCTATCTATCTATCTATCTATCTATCTATCTCAGTCTATTCATTATCTATCTATCTAGTCATCCATAGATAGATCTGTTTCGCTGTATCACAGTTCATCAGTACGGTTAGACAGCCGATTGCTTTTTACCCAGGATTGAAACCCCACCGAATTGGCGTCAGTCGGCGATTCTACCTCTGAGCTACTTGCGCTCGGTAGAAGGAGGCGCACTTTTTAGCGTTTATATTATCATTATACATTCCCAATAGCTGAGGGTGTTCTAATTCATTGTTAAATGCATGAGGCGTAGATGCCAGAGTAGCTACTGTTTTTTCAAAGTCTACCATTCTTCCAGAGTGCTCAATCAGAGTGTGAGAGCGTAAATATTGTCATCCGCAGACAGATCTGTTTCGCTGTATCACAGCTCATCAGTACAATTAGACAGCCGATTGCTTTTTACCCAGGATTGAAACCCGACCGAATTGGCGTCAGTTGGCGATTCTACCTCTGACCTACCGGCGCTTGGTAGAAGGAGGCACACTTTTTAGCGTGTATATTATCATTATACACGCCGCTCGGTAGAAGGAGGCACACACGCACACGCACACGCACACGCACACACACACACACACGCATATATATATATATATATATATATAGAGAGAGAGAGAGAGAGAGAGAGAGAGTGAGAGAGAGATACAAAGAGAGATAGAGATATGAACTGAACAAAAACTTATATCACCTGGACAATACATGCAAAAAGTAAGCTTCACTAACCTGTCGAAAAGAGAGTGAGTTTTCAATTCATCATTGTACCTTCATTCTAGATCGACGATCTTGATAAAAATAGATAAATAAATGTATAAATAAAGAAAAACCTTTGGGGATTTTCAAAAGATATTGAGCGAAAAGTAACCATTTCTTAGCCTAAAAAACGCGTTGGTCTTTGATGAACCCGTCCATGAGTTATGCAATGTCAGACAGATGGACATTCGGTTGATCATAACATAATAATCCTTCCTATTATAATAAAGACCGATGTGTGTTTATATATATATATATCTTTTGTTGGGGGAGGTCTGACGAGCCGCCAGGTCATCAATGTGCGGTGAAATATGTATTACCCGTTGAAATTGTAGTATATCAAAAATATTTTCTAAATTATATTACTCTGTTAAATTAAATAAATGAATTTAACATTGAATTCATTTGAGTTCGTCTCTATCGGAATTTACCTGGATTATATGCCGAGTGTTATATATATATATATATAGAGGAAAAGTCAACACATCATTTAAAGCGGTTTTAAACTGTAATTTATTTCGACGGGTAAATTTTCAGCACCCCGCCCATCTCTTCAGATTGCAAAGATTCAAGTAGTTTAATTAAACCAAAAAATTTAAAAAACAGGAAGACAAGTGGCAAGGCTCATAAATTTTTTCGGGTGTTATAATATTAACGCCTTAAAAAGATAGAGGGGTGAGAAGTAAAATATACAATGACAAAATGTACAGATGGACAGGACGTGTCGCTACAAAGATAAGATACATAAACTGCACACCCAGTCATATGCGCATATATATATATATATAAACACTTCTTCAGCAATAAACACGCCTCCAATTAAAGCAGATAGACATAACATCAGGTCGTAAAACGGTGCCAACTACCATTCTGACAGAGATGCGAAAATGCCAAACCCTACCACCAACCAATGCGTTTTATATTAAACCATAAATTAAAACAGACAGATTTATTATTGTAAAACGGCGCCCACTAACACTTTAACTAAGATACGAAAAAGACAAATCCTACTATTGCGCACACTTATATAAACCATAAACACACACATACATACACTCACTAACACACTTACACACACACACACACACACACACACACACACACACACACACACACACACACATACTTACTACAATTAACGACAGCAGTAGCAGCGAAAGAGGATCATTCATTTAAAGGCAGGTTCCACCAACGGACGTAAAATCAAGCTCTCCTATCATTCTGAAGATGAGATCCTGATCTCGAAATATTAATGAATAATAAATAGGCAATATCTAGAACATTCTTTACCTTCCTTTATTTTACTAAAGGCTTTGGGATAGGCCTTCAAATACTTACCCATACACCATATATATATATATATATATATATATATATATATATATATATATCCGGCCTTCAGGCTGGGGCCCCATTACGATTGAGCTCTCTGGAGACGAAAATTTTAAAAACAGTTTCCACTTCTGCTATATACGTGACTCTTCAGAAATGAATTTAGTTCTTTCGGTGACTGGCGTGTGTATACACTGCTTATATACAACACGTTAAAATTTCCCTTCTCTGATTCCATGCGTCGACGGCTTAGGGAGTAACGACTCCGACTGACACCAAATCGGTCGAGTGTCGATTCCGACCAGAAGCAAGTGGATGTGTCTAGCCACACTGATGAGCTGTGATACAGCGAAACAGGCTTGTATGTGGATGACTAATATATATATATATATATATATATATATATATATATATATATATATGCACATACACACACATATACATACATAAAAACAACATATTAGCTTATGAAATTATCGACACAGACTCAGGCACAAACCATATACTCACAAATATACAGAAACTAATAAATACATACGTACAGAAAATATAAAAACAAATCTCAAGCAAACACACAAAAAACTCATTTACACACAAATAATAAAATAAATATACATATATAGGCATATATATCAAATACAGGACGTAGGCGATTATGGCTTTTCACGTCTCCCTATCCCTGGTGCCTCTTAGCACGCTTTCTCCTGTTACATCATGCAACCCCCGTTCCGTCATCCACCTGCTCAGGCCCTTCAAATATGTTATCCGTTGCTTGCCCTTGTCCCCTTTTCCCTCTATCTGGCCTGTCAGTATCAGGTTCTCCAAGCCTTCCTTCCTCATTGCATGTTCCAGGAACTCCAGTTGTCTCTTCCTGATGCTCACTATTACTTTTCTTTTCTTGCCATTCTTTTCAACACCTCATCATTGCTCACATGCTCGGTCCATGATATCCGCAGCATCCTTCTGTAGAACCACATTTCCGCTGCCGTATTGAGGAACTGACATCGCATAGCAATCTAGCACTCTTTTCTTTGTTTTTAGTGAAATTTTCCTGTGTCTTAATACTTTACTCAGCTTCTGGAACGCGTCTTTTGCCAATTCGCCTTCAGATCTCGATGTCGCAGTTTCCATCTCTTGTTAGAATACTTCCTAGGTATTTAAATTTTTGTATTTGCTTGATTCTTGTATTCACAACCTTTATTTGGCATTTTGGGTTGCTCTTTTTATTGATGACCATGCATTTAATTTTCTTGCGGTTTATTTGTAGTCCTTCCTTGTCACTCTCCTCAGCTACCTTCTGTAGGGGGTCTTGTAGTTTCCTTTCGGTGTTTGCAATTAGCACTGTACCATCTGCGTATCTTATGTTGTTCAAATTTTCCTCAAAACAAAACACAGAATTAGCCTCTGTCAAAGAACAATCAACACAGAAAATAACATTGAAAGTGAATAAGAGTGGTAAACTAAATATTTTATTTAACTGGTAATTTAAATTTATTTTATGACAAAATTTAAAAATTATGGCGTTTCTCTGGTTTAATAGCTGGTTAGTTTTTCTAAATTTGATTAATCAGATTTTATTCACCACAGCATAAATTACACAAATTGCATCTGTTTCTAAAACAATTAAGAATTTTTGATTTACCTATAATTTTCCATTCAATCTGTTGGAAGAGGATTCTGTCTTTTAGATGTTTCCTTTAGTACATTATATATATATATATATATATATATATATATATATATATATATATATATATATATATGAGTTAAATAACTGAGGTTCATGCGATCTGTGGAGAACTTCTGCACCGATTGTTTGTTATCAGCAGATCCAAAAAGTGTGGATGGTGCTACACAAGCCTTAACCACTCTAAGTAATTCTTTGTGTGGCAGTCTGAGTTAAATACTCATACGTCGAAATATATATATATATCCCTCCTGAAAATAGCGAGGCAGCGTTGGTTCATTTCAAAATCAATTATAAAACTTAACTTCCAAAATATTAAAGCTACAGTCACGTGTTTGTTCTTTAAATAATTATATCGTCGAATAATAAAAGATTTATATATATATATCCTCTTTATTATAATTAAGACCGTTGTTTATTTATTTGCACACACACACACACACACACACACACATATATATATATATATATATATATATACTCCCTGCTGTCTGGTTGAGTGGAAACAAATATGAGTAAACAGCTAATCAGTCAGTTAAGTGCCATACGTGATACACGCTTGGGCGATCATGTCTTGAAAGTGACATGATTGACTGGGAAGAAGATTATCCCGCAGTAGGTTGCCATTGCTTTCTGCGGTAGACTGGTTGCCGACCAAGGCTATAGAACCCAATCTGTCCTGTTATTTTTAACCCATAACTGGAAGGAATAGATGCATTAATACCTTTCCCAAGGTTATTTGCGCGTAAGTGAATACAATGAATTCAGCTAGAATTTGAACTCGTTTCCACGCTTTCTCGTTCCGAGCCGATATCCAATGCTCCACAAACCGCTAATAATCTTTTCAAATATTTTGCCATGTTTTACGACACAGGTACCCTCGTTATATCTACTTCTCCTCTTCTCTTTTATTTCAATTGTTTATCTCTTTCCGTTCACATCTCTTCTTTTATCTAATTTTTCTCTTCTTAATTTCAATCTGTTATCTTTTTCCGTTTACATCTCCCCTTACATCTACTTTTTTCTTTTCTCTTTAAGTTCAATCTCTTATAGCACTCTGTTCACCTTTCCTCTTTTATCTACTTTTTTCTCTTCTCATAAATTTCCATCCTTTATCTCATTTCTTTCACCTCTCCTCTCTTATATACTTTTTATCTTTTCTTTAAATTCTGTCTCTTATTTATTTTCGTTCAGCTCTCCTCTCTTTTTTATTTGTTGCTCTACAATTTAATTACAGTCTCTTATTACACTTTGTTCACTTCTCTTTTATCGACATTTTCTCTTTTCTTTAAAATTAATCTCTTATCCTTTTTAGTTCACCTCTCCTCTTTTATCTAATTTTTCTCTTTGCTTTAATTTCAGTCTCTTATCTCTTTTCGTTCACCTTTACTCTTTTATCTATCTTTTCTTTTCTTTAAATGCAATCTTTTATCTCTTTTCGTTCACATCTCTTCTTTTATCTAATTTTTTTCTCCTTAATTTCAATCTCTCACCTCCTTTCGTTTACCTCTTTTATCTATTTTTCTTTTTTTAAATTTCAATTTTTTTATCTCTTTTTGTTCACATCTCTTCTTTTATCTAATTTTTCTCTTCTCCTTAATTTCAACCTGTTATCTTTTTCCGTTTACATCTCCCCTTACATCTACTTTTTATCTTCTCTTTAAGTTCACCTTTCCTCTTTTATCTACTTATCTGTTCTATAAATTCTATCTCTTATTTCTTTTCGTTCTGCTCAACTTTCTTTTCTCTTTTTCTCTTTTTCTATTTCTACAATTTATTTACAGTCTATTATCACACTTCGTTCGCTTCTCATCTTTTATCGACATTTTCTCTTTTCTTTAAAATCAATCTGTTATCCTTTTTAGTTCACCTCTCCTATTTTATCTAATTTTTCTCTTTGCTTTAATTTCAATCTCTTATCTCTTTTAGTTCATCTTTACTCTTTTATCTATTTTTCTTCTTTTTAATTGCAGTCCTTTATTTCATTTTGTTCACCTCTCCACTTTTATCTAATTTTTCTGTTTTCTTTAATTTAAATCTCTTATCATTTTTAGTTCACCTCTCCTTTTTGATCTAATTTTTCCCTTTTCTTTAATTTTAATCTCTGATCTTATTTTGTTCACGTCTTTTTTATCTAATTTTTCCCTTGTTTTTGATTTTAATCTCTTATCTCTTTTTGTTCAACTCTCCTATTTTATCTACTTTTTCTCTTTGCTTTAATTTCAATCTTTTATCTCTTTTTTGTTCACCTCTCCTATTTTATCTACGTTTTCTCTTTGCTTTAATTTCAGTCTCTTATCTGATTTCGTTCACATCTTTTTTATCTGCTTTTTTCTTCATTTAATTTCAATCTTTTATCTCTCTTTGTTCACCTCTCCTATTTTATCTAATTTTTCCCTTTTTTTTAATTTCAATCTTTTATCTCTTTTTTGTTCACCTCTCCTATTTTATCTACGTTTTCTCTTTGCTTTAATTTCAGTCTCTTATCTGATTTCGTTCACATCTTTTTTATCTGCTTTTTTCTTCATTTAATTTCAATCTTTTATCTCTCTTTGTTCACCTCTCCTATTTTATCTAATTTTTCCCTTTTTTTTAATTTCAATCTTTTATCTCTTTTTTGTTCATCTCTCCTATTTTATCTACGTTTTCTCTTTGCTTTAATTTCAGTCTCTTATCTGATTTCGTCCACAACTTTTTTATCTGCTTTTTTCTTCATTTAATTTCAATCTTTTATCTCTCTTTATTCACCTCTCCTATTTTATCTACTTTTTCTCTTTGCATCAATTTCAATCTCTTCTTTCTTTTCGTTCACCTCTAATCATTTATGTATTTTCCTTTTCTTTTTAATTTCCGTCTCTTATTTCATTTCATTCACCATTCGTCTTTTATTTTTACTTCAATTTCAATCTCTTATCCATTTTCGTTTACCTCTTTTATCTATCTTTTATCTCTTTTCGTTCACATCTTTTCTTTTATCTAATTTTTCTTTTCTCCTTAATTTCATGCTCTTATCTTTTTTCGTTCACCTCGCCTTTTTTAGCTACTTTTTCTCTCCCGTTCTCATTCTTAAAATATTTCTCTCGCCTTTTTAGTTTTTCTCTTCGACTTCAAAAACCTTTTGCCGCTTTCTCTGTCTCTCTCTCTTTCTTTCTCTTTTTCGCTGTTTTTTCCCACTTTTTTCCTTTTTCTCTTTGAACATCCTGCTTTCTTTCTCCTTCTAACTCTCTTATTCTCATTCTCTCTCTCTTTCTCGATGAATTTCTCTCACGTTTTTTCCTTTTTCTCTTTGAACGTCCTGCTTTCTTTCTCCTTCCAACTCACTTATTCTCATTCTCTCTCTCTTTCTCGATGAATTTCTCTCACGTTTTTTTTCCTTTTTCTCTTTGATTTCAATTATTCACTCCTTTCTCTCACACTCTATCTTTCTCACTCCCTTTCTTGTTGAATTTCTGTCATTTTTTCCTCCTCCTCTTCGACTTCAATTAACCTTTCCTCTCTTTCTCTTTCTCTCTCTCACACTTTCTCTTTCTCACTCTCTCATCCTTTCCCGGTGTATTTCTGCCAGTTTTTCTTTTTCTCTTCGACTTCAATTTATCTTCACCCCCCCCCTCTCTCACTGTCTATTCCCACTCTTTCTCGGTCTATTTTTGCAATTTTTCTCCTCTTTCTCTCTGACTTCCATTAATCTTCCCCCTCTCTCTCTCTTTCGATCATCCACTTCTTTTCTTCTGTTCCCTAGTCTCTCCGTTCTTATCTTTATCTCCCTTGCCAATTTTTTGTCTTCACTTCTCCATGACGCCATTATGGTTGTAAAATGATATGTTAGCGACAAATATTGCACACAAAAGACCACACGCTGGTGAACTTTTAAAAAAGCAAAACGAATATAAACGATGCCACGCACAATAAAAAAATATTTAAAAAATAATGAACACATCTTATCCCCCTCCAAAAAAAAAAAAAAAAAAGACAATTATAAATTAACTCAGTCAAAATTCGCTGATAACAATCTTTTGAATGTTGTCGAAATATCCATTTTATCTTCGTCTTATTCTGTCTAAGTCTGTTCGCCTCTTCGTTTTCTTGCCAAACTTTTATCGTCATCATTTGCTTAATGTTAGGGAAATCTGTAAATTGCATGTAATGTTTTCCCGGTTCTTCTTTCTTCTTTTTTTCAAATCAAATTTAAGAATTGTTTGTATTGAGTGGCCACTGAAAAACTGAAGGGTTTGAAAATTATAACTTATTGTTTTTTTTTTGTTTTTTTTTTAATCACATCACCCCGAGCAAGGCGGTAATACCACCGATGTGCAGGGGGCTACGTAAGAGTGAAAAGATCGGAAAAGAGAAAGCCGGAAACAACATCCTAAACAGGGAATAAGGGATGAGCCTCTACACCTGTTCAATAGACATGGGTGGAGTGTGAACCGGGCGATAGTTTAGTCTTCTACTCCAATTCAATCTTTTTTATTATTTTCCATTTTTGCAGATTACAGAGCATCCCTGATAGATTGAAATGGCTACGTAGGATGTCCGACAACGAGTGAAACTCACTGAGCTTTTCTTTTCCAGTGAAAAATCAATTATTCAAACCCAGAGACAATTCCGGCATCATTTTAATGTCAGAGTATCTCCTAGCCTTAACATGGTTCGGAACCTAATCGTCCGGTTTGAAAGAACTGGATACAGTCGGCGATGTTCCAGGTAGAGGTCCTAAGCGCACGGTCTGCATTGATGCAGCAATGGAAGCTGTATGGCAGGGTGTCCTTGAGTACCCATCAGCTTTTGTCTGTCGTCGCTCTGCTCAATACGGCATTACTAAAACATTGCTCTGCAAAGATTCTGAAACTGGATTCAAAATGTTTAAACTTTAATTTTGCAAGAAAAATAAATTGATAAACCTCCGTCTGTTTGTCAAGCTGTCAACAATTTCAATAAACAGCAAACGCCGTGTTTAAAAATGCAATTATGCGATATCTTAAACTTAAAGAGAATAATATTTCTTTCAATGCAGGTTAATTGCACTTAAAATCATCTTATATTCCCAAAATATAAATTAAGAAATCATATTTCATTTCAAAAGATTTTTTAAATTCTGATGTCCGTTCACATCGTTATGAGAAAATAAGTGCAATAACTATAGTAAATTTAAAATAAAATTAGTTGTATATATATATATATATATATATATATATATATAGTCATCCGCAGACAGATCTGTTTCACTGTATCACAGCTCATCAATACGGTTAGATATCCGATTACTTTTACTCAGGATTGAAAGCCGACCGAATTGGCGTCAGTCGGCGATTCTACCTCTAAGCATATATATATATATATAACAGTTACCAAATAGCAGACGCCGTTATCGTTGCTTACCAATGTTTTATGTCAACACAAGTTTAAAACCTTAAATTACTGAGAATATTTACTTAAATCTTAAAGAATACTTGGTAGTTAAAAATTATATAAAAAGAAGCTCAGGCTATACTCCCCAAGTAGTTTTACAGATATTCCCACCGTAGAAAAAAAATCGTTTGGATCCTTTTTTACGGGTGTGCAATTTATTTTGTGTGTTTTAGTTGTTTGAGGGATTATATAGGATTTGTATCCTAAACGCTAAGATATAGCATCTTTAGTCGAATATGCATTTACAATCAAGCAAGATTTTCATAAAAATAATCAGACCAATTCCCTTCTACGAAGTGCCCACTGAAAGCCTGAATGATATAAAACGTTGATGAATAGCATAAAGATTTTAAAGAATAAGAGAGTGAGAAAGGCTTGTCAGTGTGTTCGTGCAGCGTTACATTTTCGTACGCTTCCTTGGAGTGACGTTCATCGCAATGGCCGTAGGACAACTAATCGACAGTCGAGACAATACTGTCAGTGCGTGACAAAAATCGGATGTAATCACGGATGACGCAATAGTTTTCAAGACCAAACAAAATTTCATCATACACCCCGACTGCAAATGACATAATCTGAGTTAAAAACAGAAATCAAATACACTCTGTAACTTCAGTGGGTCTAAAACTAACCTTCTGTTGAAAGAAAAGAAACTAAAGCAGTTGCTTCAATTACAGTATAACTCGGATATAAGAGACCCGGATATAAGATGAACTATGATATAAGAGAGATTTTCTCTGGTCACAAATTAGAGCCTGTTGTAATGTATATAAAATAAAAAAAAACCGGATATAAGAGAGATTTTCTCTGGTCCCAAATTAGAGCCTGTGGTAATGTATATGAAATAGACCAAACCCGGATATAAGAGATATTTTCTCTGGTCACAAATTAGAGCCTGTTGTAATGTATATAAAATAGACTTAACCTGGATATAAGAGAAACCCGGATATAATATAATTCTTATAAGCGTCAACTCGCTTATATCAGGGTTAAACTGCAATTTGCACAAGAGTATATAAGAATGGACACAGTTGTTTTAAGAAAGTTTTGTCGATGAATAATAAGTGATACCAAATGATTAAAAGGATTTTTTTAAATAAAAAAATCTTTCTTGAATCTTCTATTTTAGTTTTAATTTCAAGCTAACAGATTACAGTTAATATTTCCAATAACCAAAATACTTTGCTGTTTTGACAATTAATTTAGTTTATATGAAAAGAGTTTTGTTTTGAAATCGATAAAAATTGATTATTTGGGTGCCATTGTAAGACCTACATCAGCACACTTCATTTAAAAAATCTTCACAAAATAAAATATGCTTTCTTAATCTTTATTTTGGGAATATTAGCTGAATTTAAGTGTAATTAATCTGCGTCGGGGATGTGCGTTGTGATACAGTGGATATCGGCTCGGAACGAGAAACCGGGGAACCGAGTTCGAATTCCAGTTGAATCCATTGTATTCACTTACGCGCAAATACCCTTGGGAAAGGTATTAATCCGTCTCTTCCTTCCAGTTATGGGTTAAATAACAGGACAGATTGGGTTCTATAGCCTTGGTTGGCAACCAGTCTACCGCAGAAAGCAATGGCAACCTACTGCGGGATAATCTTCTGCCCAGTCAGTCATGTCTCTTTCGAGACATGATCGCCCAAGCGTATATCACGTATGGCACTTAACTGACTGAATCTGCGTTGAAAGAAATATTACTCTTAAATATCGCACAACTGCATTTTTAAACACGGCGTTAGTTTTATTGAAATTGTTGACAGTTTGACAGACAGACGGAGGTTTATCAATTTTTTTCTACGGTGGGAATATCTGCAAAACTACTTAGGGAATATAGCCTGAGCTTCTTTTTATATAATTTTTAACTACCAAGGATTCTTTAAGATTTAAGGAAATATTGTCAGTAATTTAAGGTTTTAAATTTACTATAGTTGTTGCACTTATTTTCTTATAACGAAGTGAACGGACATCAGAATTTAAAAAATCTTTTAAAATGAAATATGCTTTCTTAATTTTTATTTTGGGAATATAAGCTGATTTTAAGTGTAATTAATCTGCATTGAAAGAAATATTATTCTCTTTAAGTTTAAAATATCGCATAACTGCATTTTTAAACACGGCATTAGCTGTTTATTGAAATTGTTGACAGTTTGACAGACAGACGGAGGTATATCAATTTTTTTTCTACGGTGGGAATATCTGCAAAACTACTTGGGGAATATAGCCTGAGCTTCTTTTTATATAATGTTTAACTACCAAGGATTCTTTAAGATTTAAGGAAATATTTTCAGTAATTTAAGGTTTTAAATTTACTATTATTTTCTTACAACGTTGTGTACGGACATCAGAATGTAAAAATCGGCCTTTTCATACAGATAAAACATTTTCAAAATTATTTTGAAAATATTAGTGCTGGCTGAATTCAACTAAGTAGGTGATATAAAAGAATTAAAATGAAGAATCTTTCTTGAAATTATTAATTCAGTTTTAACTTGAAGCTAATTGAAAAAATAAACTTAATTTCCTATAAGCTTAATACCTTACTGTAGTATTTCAAAACGAATTTAAATTGATTGGAATGAGTTTTATTTGAATTTGTAAAAACTGGCCAATATTACAATTCGCTCAACACTTGGAAAAGCACTCTGTTCATATATATATATATATATATATATATATATATATATATATATATATATATATATTCTAAACATATACTGTTAAATATAAGAGACAATTAATTTCTATTACGTTTAATCATGAGCCGTTCTAAGCATTGTATTTTGGCTCTAATTTCAGGTGAAAATAAAGACAAAAACTCTCCAACAGTTGGATAATTTTTATTAAGTTTGTTCTAAGCTTTTCGGCTCACATGAGCTATCTTCAGAGAGGTTACAAGGACGTTAACATAAAAACATACACCATCAAAAACGATTTTATCTTGTGTTGACATAAAACATTGGTAAGCAACGATAACTGCGTCTGCTATTTGCTTACTGAAACAGATCTGTCTGCGGATGACTATATATATATATATATATATACAACTGGTCTAATTTTATTATTATGACAAAAAAAAACTGATTAACTAAAATTACATACATACATACATATAGTCATCCGCATACAGATCTGTTTAGCTGTATTACAGCTCATCAGTACGGTTAGACTCCGATTGCTTTTAACAAAGGATTGAAACCCGACCGAATTGGCGTCAGTCGGCAATTCTACCATATATATATATATATATATATATATATATATATATATATATATTTGTGTGTGTGTGTGTGTGTGTGTGTGTGTGTGTGTGTGTGTGTGTTACGGAAATTAACGAAGATTAACGAAACTGGTTATAAACAACCGACAATTGGAAATGATTTTTTTGAACATTATTTTTGATCGATACTCGTATTTAAGTAGATATTCTGTTTATAATCAAACATTATTATATATTTATTTATGCCGGCCTGATTAATTACGATAAATTTTTCTTACAAAAATCCTGCCGAATGACACACATCTTCGTAATAAAAAATTATCGTAAATAATCAGGCCGGTAGAAATAAATATATAAAACTGTTTGATTATATACAGAGTATCTACTTAAATAGCAGTATCGATCAAAAATAATGTTCAAACAAATCATTACATGTATATATATATATATATATATATATATATATATATATATATATATATGGGATTAATACAAAGATAACATTTGTCATTTAGTCGATTGATTTTATATTTTGCTCACCGACTCCAGAGTTTCGTAGACAAACTTATATTAGTTCTGTCTGCTCTGCAGTAACTTTTCTAATTAATTTTGTTTTGATACCAAGTTAAAAAACAAAATCATGTGCTATTTATTAGTGTTAGGTTTATGTTTTACTTTTTCTGTGTCTGTGTGTATTATTTTATACGCGCGTGTGCGTGTGTGTATGTCTCGAATGTCGTAGGTTTATCTCTTGTACAAGATTATTTTTTGGCTCATGATATTCTCGCTCACCCATTTTTTTCTCGCCAGCACTTTGTATCTGAGTGCTACAGATCAAATAACAATGTAATTTCCGTTATCACAGACAGAACCTTTTTGGTTATTAAGGATAATTCGTTTTTGCGAGTGTTCTCAGATTTTACGTCTTGGAAATTGTTGGCATAGTCCGTTTCTGTTTATTTATTGCTTAAATAATACTATTTTTTAATTAATGCACACACACACACAAACACATTCACGCACGCACACGCATATATATATATATATATATATATATATACCCTGATTGAACACACTGGAAGAATGTTAGACTTTGTAAAAAAAAGTAGCTACTCTAGTATCTACGCATCGCTCATTCAGTAATGAATTAGAGCACTCTAGCTACTAGCTACTAGCGTATGATACATCATATGCTAAAAGTTTGCCTTCTTCTACCGAGTGCCCATAGCTCAGAGGTAGAATCGTCAATTCGGTCGGGTTTCGATCCTGGGTTAAAAGCAATCGGGTGTCTAACTGTACTGATGAGCTGTGATAAAGCGAAACAGATCTGCCTGCGGATAAACCATATATATATATATAGTCATCCTCAGACAGATCTGTTTCGCTGTATCACAACTCATCGAAAAATTGTGCTATACAGGCTTGATTTAACTTCGTTTAGACTGTTGGTTATTCGTGGACGAGGGATCTAAGACGCACCAGATCACATGGTGGCTTCCCCTATGTGATATGTGTCACAGGTTCAAATCCTGCCGATTCACACAAATTTTCGTAAAAAAAATTCATCGTAAATAATCAAGCCGGTAGATATAAATATATAATACTGTTTGATCATAAACAGACTATCTACTTAAATACGAGTATCGATCAAAAATAATGTTCAAACAACTAATTTCATATATATATATATATATATATATTCGCTCGGGTTTCAAACCTGGGTAAAAAGCAATCAGATGTCTAAGCGTACTGATGAGCTGTGATACAGCGAAACAGATCTGCCTGCGGATGACCATATACACACACACACACACACACACACACACACACACACACATATATATATATATATATATGTGTGTGTGTGTGTGTGTGTGTGGTTATATATATATATATATATATATGGTCATATGAATATATATTGTCATCCGCAGACAGATCGGTTTCGCTGTATCATCAGTACGGTTAGACATCCGATTGTTTTTTTACCCAGGATTGAAACCCGCGACAATATATATATATATATATATATATATATATATATATATATATATATATATATATTTCTACCGGCTTGATTATTTACGATAAATATTTGTTACGAAAATTTGTGTCAGTCGGCAGGATTCGAGCCTATCACATCGTGGAAGCCACCATGTGATCTGGCGCGTCTTAGACCTCTCGACCACGAATGACCAACAGTCTAAACGAAGTTAAATCAAGCCTATATAGCACCATTTTTCGATTCATCGTTATAACTGCCATAGGGAGTAGAAAAGAAAGTAATACCTATTAATAATATCGAACGCTATATGTTAAAGTGAATTTTCATTTAAATATGCAATCCTGTAAAACCGAAATCATCAGAGAAAGAAAGTGGCCCTTTTGATGGCTAGATTTAACAGTTTAAGTTGTATACTCGTGGTTCATTATATTGGACTTTCTATTTGTGGAAATTTTGGTAAATTTTCGTTTTAGATTCCGAAGGCTTTTTCCCCTTCAAATTTATCCAAAATAGCATTATTTCTGTGCAAATGTATATGCTGAACTCAAATCAACAATTAGTTATTGAAGAAACCTACCTTTATTGATCTTAACGGCCAGAAAAAAATCGAACATCATTTCGCACCTTTTGTCTCCCGTAACTCTCACGAAGTCATGTAATTAACTGCACAATGACTTTCGGCGTAGGCATAACTTTCGGCCTATTTATTTCCTTTACTGAATTTTCCGCCTATTTACTTCCTGTAATAAAAAAGTAATACGCTTAGAAAAAAACGCGGATTACTTTCATTACAAGAAGTAAATAGGCGGAAATTTCAGTAAAGGAGGTAAATAGGCCGAAAATAAGCCAAAATTTGTTGTCCTACGCCGAAAGCCATTCAACAGTTAATTACATGACTTCGTGAGAGTTACGGGAGACAAAAAGTGCGAGATGAAGTTCGATTTTTTTATGGACGTTCGGATCAACAAAGGTAAGTTTCTTCAATAACTAATTGTTGATTTATGTTCAGCACATACATTTGCACAGAAATTTTGGATAAATTTGAAGGCGGAAAAACCTTCTGAACCTAAAACGAAAATTTACCGACTTCTATCTCCCTATCTACTTTTAACAACAACAAAAAATAAAAATTAAATGAAATGTCAATTGTTATCACCTGCCTCTTTAATTCTTTTTCATTTATTGTCTTCTGTCTTCTTAATTCTTATTCTTTTACTGTCCCTTCTCCTGTTCCGTAATTCTTGCTTTTTATTGCCCTTCCCTCCTGTCTTCTTAATTACAATTCTTTTATTGTCCTTTCTCATGTCTTCTTGGTTGGGCGTTGTGGTGCAGTGAATATCGGCTCGGAACGACAAATCGTTGAGCCGAGTTCGAATTCCTTGCATTCACTTACACACAAATAGCCTTGGGGAAGATATTAATCCATCTCTTTCCTCCAATTATAGGTTAAATAACAAAACAGAATGGGTTCTATAGCCTTGGCTGGCAACCAGTCTATCGCAGAAAGCAATGTCAACTTACTGCGGGATAATCTTCTGCCGAGAGAGTCATGTCTCTTTCGAGACAGGATCGCCCTAAGCGTGTATCACGTATAGCAATTAACTGACTGATATGTCTTCACAATTATGATTATTTTACTGTCCTCTCTGCAGCATTATTAATTCTTATTCTTTAAATTCTCATCTCTTATGTTTTTAATTTTTATCCTATTATTCACCTCTACTTTGTCTTCTTAATTCTTTCACTGTCCTCTTCCGTGTTTTCTTAATTTTTATCTTTTATTCTCTTCTCCTCAGTCTTCTTATTCTTGTTATATTTTTTATCTCTTATGCCTTCTTAAATCTTATTTTTTAGTGTCCTCTCTACTGCATTTTTAATGATAATTATTATTATTCTGCCCTCTCTCTGCTTATCTTTTTTTAATTTTTTATTCGTTTATTGCCCTCTCTGCTGCATTCTTTAATTTTATTCGTTTATTGCCCTGCTTTTATTTTAATTTTTATATTCGTTTATTGCCCTCTCTGCTGCATTCTTAATTCTTATTCTGATTTTGTCCCCTCTGCTGCATTCTTAATTCTTATTCGTATATTGCCCTCTCTGCTGCATTCTTAATTTATTCGTTTATTGCACTCTCTGCTGCATTCTTAATTTTATTCTGATTTGGTCCCCTCTGCTGCATTCTTAATTCTTATTCGTTTATTGCCTTCTGCTGCATTTCCTTAATTTTTATTCGTTTATTGCCCTCTCGGCTGCATTCTTAATTCTTATTCGTTTATTGCCCTCTCTGCTGCATTCTTAATTCTTATTCTTCTGATTTTGTCCTCTCTGCTGCATTCTTAATTCGTATTCGTTTATTGCCCTCTCTGCTGCATTCTTAATTGTTATTCTGATTTTGTCCCCTCTGCTGCATTCTTAATTCTTATTCGTTTATTGCCCTCTCTGCTGCATTCTTAATTCTTTATTCGTTTATTGCCCTCTCTGCTGCATTCTTAATTTTTTATTCGTTTATTGCCCTCTTGGTTGCATTCTTAATTCTTATTCTGATTTTGTCCTCTCTGCTGCATTCTTAATTCGTATTCGTTTATTGCCCTATTCGCTGCATTCTTAATTGTTATTCTGATTTTGTCCCCTCTGTCGCATTCTTAATTCTTATTCGTTTATTGCCCTCTCTGCCGCATTCTTAATTCTTATTCTCGTTTATTGCCTCTCTGCTGCATTCTTAATTCTTATTCTGATTTTTGTCCTCTCTGCTGCATTCTTAATTCGTATTCGTTTATTGCCCTATCTGCTGCATTCTTAATTGTTATTCTGATTTTGTCCTCTCTGCTGCATTCTTAATTCTTATTCGTTTATTGCCCTCTCTGCTGCATTCTTAATTCTTATTCGTTTATTGCCCTCTCTGCTGCATTCTTAATTCTTATTCTGATTTTGTCCTCTCTGCTGCATTCTTAATTCTTATTCGTTTATTAACTTCTGCCGCATTCTTAATTCTTATTCTGATTTGGTCCCCTCTGCTGCATTCTTAATTCTTATTCGTTTATTGCCCTCTCTGCTGCATTCTTAATTCTTATTCGTTTATTGCCCTCTCGGCTGCATTCTTAATTCTTATTCGTTTATTGCCCTCTGCTGCATTCTTAATTCTTATTCTGATTTTGTCCTCTCTGCTGCATTCTTAATTCGTATTCGTTTATTGCCCTATCTGCTGCATTCTTAATTGTTATTCTGATTTTGTCCCCTGCTGCATTCTTAATTCTTATTCGTTTATTGCCCTCTCTGCTGCATTCTTAATTTTATTCGTTTATTGCCCTGCTGCATTCTTAATTCTTATTCTGATTTTGTCCTCTGCTGCATTCTTAATTCGTATTCGTTTATTGCCCTATCTGCTGCATTCTTAATTGTTATTCTGATTTTGTCCCCTCTGGCTGCATTCTTAATTCTTATTCGTTTATTGCCCTCTCTGCTGCATTCTTAATTTTATTCGTTTATTGCCCTCTCTGCTGCATTCTTAATTTTATTCTGATTTTGTCCTCTGCTGCATTCTTAATTCTTATTCGTTTATTGCACTCTCTGCTGCATTCTTAATTCTTATTCTGATTTGGTCCTGCTGCATTCTTAATTCTTATTCGTTTATTGCCCCCCTGCTGCATTTCCCACCTTATCGTTTATTGCCCTCTCGGCTGCATTCTTAATTCTTAATTCGTTTATTGCCCTCTCTGCTGCATTCTTAATTCTTATTCTGATTTTGTCCTCTCTGCCGGCCTTAATTCGTATTCGTTTATTGCCCTATCTGCTGCATTCTTAATTGTTATTCTGATTTTGTCCCCTCTGCTGCATTCTTAATTCTTATTCGTTTATTGCCCTCTCTGCTGCATTCTTAATTCTTATTCGTTTATTGCCCTCTTCTGCTGCATTCTAATTTTATTCTGATTTCCTTGTCCTCTCTGCTGCATTCTTAATTCGTATTCGTTTATTGCCCTATCTGCTGCATTCTTAATTTGTTATTCTGATTTTGTCCCCTCTGCTGCATTCTTAATTCTTATTCGTTTATTGCCCTCTTGTTGCATTCTTAATTTTATTCGTTTATTGCCCTCTCTGCTTGCATTCTTAATTCTTATTCTGATTTTGTCCTCTCTGCTGCATTCTTAATTCTTATTCGTTTATTGCACTCTCTGCTGCATTCTTAATTCTTATTCTGATTTGGTCCCCTCTGCTGCATTCTTAATTCTGTCCGTTTATTGCCCTCTGCTGCATTCTTAATTCTTACCCGTTTATTGCCCTCTCGGCTGCATTCTTTAATTCTTATTCGTTTATTGCCCTCTCTGCTGCATTCTTAATTCTTATTCTGATTTTGTCCTCTCTGCTGCATTCTTAATTCGTATTCGTTTATTGCCCTCTCTGCTGCATTCTTAATTGTTATTCTGATTTTGTCCTCTGCTGCATTCTGACTCTTATTCGTTTATTGCCCTCTCTGCTGCATTCTTAATTCTTATTCGTTTATTGCCCTCTCTGCTGCATTCTTTAATTCTTATTCGTTTATTGCCCTCTCTGCTGCATTCTTAATTCTTATTCTGATTTTGTCCTCTCTGCTGCATTCTTAATTCGTATTCGTTTATTGCCCTATCTGCTGCATTCTTAATTGTTATTCTGATCTCCTGCTGCATTCTTAATTCTTATTCGTTTATTGCCCTCTCTGTTGCATTCTTTAATTTTTATTCGTTTATTGCCCTCTCTGCTGCATTCTTAATTCTTATTCTGATTTTGTCCTCTCTGCTGCATTCTTAATTCGTATTCGTTTATTGCCCTATCTGCTGCATTCTTAATTGTTATTCTGATTTTGTCCCCTCTGCTGCATTCTTAATTCTTATTCGTTTATTGCCCTCTCTGCCGCATTCTTGAATTCTTATTCGTTTATTGCCCTCTCTGCTGCATTCTTAATTCTTATTCTGATTTTGTCCTCTCTGCTGCATTCTTAATTCGTATTCGTTTATTGCCCTCTCTGCTGCATTTTACTGTTATTCTCCTGATTTTGTCCTCTCTGTTGCATTCTTTAATTCGTATCTGTTTATTGCCCTCTCTGCTGCATTCTTAATTCTTATTCGTTTATTGCCCTCTCTGCTGCATTCTTAATTCTTATTCTGATTTTGTCCTCTCTGCTGCATTCTTAATTCGTATTCGTTTATTGCCCTCTCTGCTGCATTCTTAATTCTTATTCGTTTATTGCCCTCTGCTGCATTCTTAATTCTTATTCTGATTTTGTCCTCTCTTGCTGCATTCTTAATTCTTATTCGTTTATTGCCCTCTCTGCTGCATTCTTAATTCTTATTCGTTTATTGCCCTCTCTGCTGCATTCTTAATTCTTATTCGTTTATTGCCCTCTCTGCTGCATTCTTAATTCTTATTCGTTTATTGCCCTCTCTGCTGCATTCTTAATTCGTATTCGTTTATTGCCCTCTCTGCTGCATTCTTAATTCATATTCTGATTTTGTCCTCTCTACTGCATTCTTAATTTTTTATTCGTTTATTGCCCTCTCAGCTGCATTTTTAATTCTTATTCTGATTTTGTCCTTTCTCCTGCATTCTTAATTCTTATTCGTTTATTTCCTCTCTGCTGCATTCTTTAATTCTTATTCGTTTATTGTCCTCTCTTGCATTCTTAATTGTTATTCTGATTTTGTCCCCTCTGCTGCATTCTGTCTTTATTCGTTTATTGCCCTCTCTGCTGCATTCTTAATTCTTATTCGTTTATTGCACTCTGCTGCATTCTTAATTGTTATTCTGATTTTGTCCCCTCTGCTGCATTCTTAATTCTTATTCGTTTATTGCCCCCTCTGCTGCATTCTTAATTCTTATTCGTTTATTGCCCTCTCTGCTGCATTCTTAATTCTTATTCGTTTATTGCCCTCTCTGCTGCATTCTTAATTCTTATTCTGATTTTGTCCTCTCTGCTGCATTCTTAATTCGTATTCGTTTATTGGGTTCTCTGCCGTATCTTTAATTGTTATTCTGATTTTGTCCCCTCTGCTGCATTCTTAATTCTTATTCGTTTATTGCCCTCTTGCTGCATTCTTAATTCTTATTCGTCATTGCCCTCTGCTGCATTCTTAATTCTTATTCGTTTATTGCCCTCTCTGCTGCATTCTTAATTCGTATTCGTTTATTGCCCTCTCTTGCTGCATTCTTAATTCATATTCTGATTTTGTCCTCTCTACTGCATTCTTAATTCTTATTCGTTTATTGCCCTCCAGCTGCATTTTTAATTCTTATTCTGATTTTGTCCTTTCTCCTGCATTCTTAATTCTTATTCGTTTATTTCCCTCTCTGCCGCATTTTGTTCTTATTCGTTTATTGTCCTCTCTTGCATTCTTAATTGTTATTCTGATTTTGTCCACTCTGCTGCATTCTTAATTCTTATTCGTTTATTGCTCCCTCTCTGCTGCATTCTTAATTCATATTCTGATTTTGTCCTCTGCTGCATTCTTGTTCTTATTCGTTTATTGCCCTCTCTGCTGCATTCTTAATTCTTATTCTGATTTTGTCCTTTCTCCTGCATTCTTAATTCTTATTCGTTTATTGCCCTCTCTGCTGCATTCTTAATTTTATTCTGATTTTTGTCCTCTCTTGCTGCATTCAATTCTTATTCGTTTATTGCCCTCTCTGCTGCATTTTTAATTCTTATTCTGATTTTGTCCTTTCTCCTGCATTCTTAATTCTTATTCGTTTATTTCCTCTCTGCTGCATTCTTAATTAGTATTCTGATTTTGTCCTTTCTCCTGCATTCTTAATTCTTTATTCGTTTATTGCCCTTCTGCTGCATTCTTAATTCTTATTCTGATTTTGTCCTCTCTGCTGCATTCTTAATTCTTATTCGTTTATTGCCCTCTCTGCTGCATTCTTAATTCGTATTCGTTTATTGCCCTATCTGCTGCATTCTTAATTGTTATTCTGATTTTGTCCCCTCTGCTGCATTCTTAATTCTTATTCGTTTATTGCCTCTCTGCTGCATTCTTAATTCTTATTCGTTTATTGCCCTCTCTGCTGCATTCTTAATTCTTATTCTGATTTTGTCCTCTGCTGCATTCTTAATTCGTATTCGTTTATTGCCCTATCTGCTGCATTCTTAATTGTTATTCTGATTTTGTCCTCTGCTGCATTCTTAATTCTTATTCGTTTATTGCCCTCTCTGCTGCATTCTTAATTCTTATTCGTTTATTGTCTTCTCTGCCGTGCATTTCGCATTCTTATTCTGATTTTGTCCTCTCTGCTGCATTCTTAATTCGTATTCGTTTATTGCCCTCTGCTGCATTCTTAATTGTTATTCTGATTTTGTCCCCTCTGCTGCATTCTTAATTCTTATTCGTTTATTGCCCTCTCTGCTGCATTCTTAATTCTTATTCGTTTATTGCCCTCTCTGCTGCATTCTTAATTCTTATTCGTTTATTGCCCTCTCTGCTGCATTCTTAATTCTTATTCTGATTTTGTCCTCTCTGCTGCATTCTTAATTCGTATTCGTTTATTGCCCTCTCTGCTGCATTCTTAATTGTTATTCTGATTTTGTCCCCTCTGCTGCATTCTTAATTCTTATTCGTTTATTGCCTCTCTGCTGCATTCTTAATTTATTCGTTTATTGCCCTCTCTGCTGCATTCTTAATTCTTATTCGTTTATTGCCCTCTCTGCTGCATTCTTAATTCGTATTCGTTTATTGCCCTCTCTGCTGCATTCTAATTCATATTCTGATTTTGTCCTCTCATCATCTTTAATTCTTATTCGTTTATTGCCCTCTCAGCTGCATTTTTGTTCTTATTCTGATTTTGTCCTTTCTCCTGCATTCTTAATTTATTCGTTTATTTCCCTCTCTGCTGCATTCTTAATTCTTATTCGTTTATTGTCCTCTTGCATTCTTAATTGTTATTCTGATTTTGTCCACTCTGCTGCATTCTTAATTCTTATTCGTTTATTGCCCTCTCTGCTGCATTCTTAATTCATATTCTGATTTTGTCCTCTCTGCTGCATTCTTAATTCTTATTCATTTATTGCCCTCTCTGCTGCATTCTTAATTCTTATTCTGATTTTGTCCTTTCTCCTGCATTCTTAATTCTTATTCGTTTATTGCCCTCTCTGCTGCATTCTTAATTCTTATTCTGATTTTGTCCTCTCTGCTGCATTCTTAATTCTTATTCGTTTATTGCCCTCTCTGCTGCATTTTTAATTCTTATTCTGATTTTGTCCTTTTCTCCTGCATTCTTAATTCTTATTCGTTTATTTCCTCTCTGCCGCATTCTTAATTAGTATTCTGATTTTGTCCTTTCTCCTGCATTCTTAATTCTTATTCGTTTATTGCCCTCTCTGCTGCATTCTTAATTTTATTCTGATTTTGTCCTCTCTGCTGCATTCTTAATTCTTATTCGTTTATTGCCCTCTCTGCTGAATTTTTAATACTTATTCTGATTTTGTCCTCCTGCATTTTTAATTCTTATTCGTTTATTTCCCTCTCTGCTGCATTTTTAATTCTTATTCTGATTTTGTGGTTTCTCCTGCATTCTTAATTCTGATTCGTTTATTGCCCTCTCTGCTGCATTCTTAATTGTTATTCTGATTTTGTCCCCTCTGCTGCATTCTTAATTCTTATTCGTTTATTGCCCTCTATGCTGCATTCTTAATTCTTCTTCGTTTATTGCCCTCTCTGCTGCATTCTTAATTCTTATTCTGATTTTGTCCTCTCTGCTGCATTCTTAATTCTTATTCGTTTATTGCCCTCTCAGCTGCATTTTTAATTCTTATTCTGATTTTGTCCTTCCTCCTGCATTCTTAATTCTTATTCGTTTAGTTCCCTCTCTGCTGCATTCTTAATTCTTATTCGGTTATTGTCCTCCCTTGCATTCTTAATTGATATTCTGATATTGTCCCCTCTGCTGCATTCTTAATTCTTATTCGTTTATTGCCCTCTCTGCTGCATTCTTAATTCTTATTCGTTTATTGCCCTCTCTGCTGCATTCTTAATTCTTATTCTGATTTTGTCCTCTCTGCTGCATTCTTAATTCTTATTCGTTTATTGCCCTCTCTGCTGCATTTTTAATTCTTATTCTGTTTTTGTCCTTTCTCCTGCATTCTTAATTCTTATTCGTTTATTTCCCTCTCTGCTGCATTCTTAATTCTTATTCTGATGTTGTCCTTTCTCCTGCATTCTTAATTCTTATTCGTTTATTGCCCTCTCCGCTGCATTCTTAATTGTTATTCTGATTTTGTCCACTCTGCTGCATTCTTAATTCTTATTCGTTTATAGCCCTCTCTACTGCATTTTTAATTCTTATTCTGATGTTGTCCTTTCTCCTGCATTCTTAATTCTTATTCGTTTATTGCCCTCTCCGCTGCATTCTTAATTGTTATTCTGATTTTGTCCTCTCTGCTGCATTCTTAATTCTTATTCGTTTATTGCCCTCTCTGCTGCATTTTTAATTCTTATTCTGATTTTGTCCTTTCTCCTGCATTCTTAATTCTTATTCGTTTATTTCCCTCTCTGCTGCATTCTTAATTCTTATTCTGATTTTGTCCTTTCTCCTGCATTCTTAATTCTTATTCGTTTATTGCCCTCTCTGCTGCATTCTTAATTCTTATTCTGATTTTGTCCTCTCTGCTGCATTCTTAATTCTTATTCGTTTATTGCCCTCTCTGCTGCATTTTTAATTCTTATTCTGATTTTGTCCTTTCTCCTGCATTCTTAATTCTTATTCGTTTATTTCCCTCTCTGCTGCATTCTTAATTAGTATTCTGATTTTGTCCTTCCTCCTGCATTCTTAATTCTTATTCGTTTATTGCCCTCTCTGCTGCATTCTTAATTCTTATTCTGATTTTGTCCTCTCTGCTGCATTCTTAATTCTTATTCGTTTATTTCCCTCTCTGCTGCATTTTTAATTCTTATTCTGATTATGTGGTTTCTCCTGCATTCTTAATTATTATTCGTTTATTTCCCTCTCTGCTGCATTCTTAATTAGTATTCTGATTTTGTCCTTCCTCCTGCATTCTTAATTCTTATTCGTTTATTGCCCTCTCTGCTGCATTCTTAATTGTTATTCTGATTTTGTCCCCTCTGCTGCATTCTTAATTCTTATTCGTTTATTGCCCTCTCTGCTGCATTCTTAATTCTTATTCTGATTTTGTCCTCTCTGCTGCATTCTTAATTCTTATTCGTTTATGGCCCTCTCTGCTGCATTCTTAATTCTTATTCGTTTATTGCCCTCACTGCTGCATTCTTAATTCTTATTCGTTTATTTCCCTCTCTGCTGCATTCTTAATTCTTATTCTGATTTTGTCCTCTCTGCTGCATTCTTAATTCTTAATCGTTTATTGCCCTCTCTGCTGCATTCCTAATTAGTATTCTGATTTTGTCCTTTCTCCTCCATTCTTAATTCTTATTCGTTTATTGCTCTCACTGCTGCATTCTTAATTGTTATTCTGATTTTGTCCACTCTGCTGCATTCTTAATTCTTATTCGTTTATTGCCCTCTCTACTGCTTTCTTAATTCTTATTCTGATTTTGTCCTCTCTGCTGCATTCTTAATTCTTATTCGTTTATTGCCCTCTCTGCTGCATTCTTAATTCTTATTCTGATTTTGTCCTCTCTGCTGCATTCTTAATTCTTATTCGTTTATTGCCCTATCTGCTGCATTCTTAATTCTTATTCGTTTATTCCCCTCTCTGCTGCATTCTTAATTCTCATTCGTTTATTGCCCTCTCTGCTGCATTCTTAATTCTTATTCGTTTATTTCCCTCTCTGCTGCATTCTTAATTCTTATTCTGATTTTGTCCTTTCTCCTGCATTCTTAATTCTTATTCGTTTATTGCCCTCTCTGCTGCATTCTTAATTCTTATTCTGATTTTGTCCTCTCTGCTGCCTTCTTAATTCTTATTCGTTTATTGCCCTCTCTGCTGCATTTTTAATTCTTATTCTGATTTTCTCCTTTCTCCTGCATTCTTAATTCTTATTCGTTTATTTCCCTCTCTGCTGCATTCTTAATTCTTATTCTGATTTTGTCCTTTCTCCTGCATTCTTAATTCTTATTCGTTTATTGCCCTCTCTGCTGCATTCTTAATTCTTATTCGTTTATTGCCCTCTCTGCTGCATTTTTAATACTTATTCTGATTTTGTGCTTTCTCTCCTGCATTCTTAATTCTTATTCGTTTATTGCCCTCTCTGCTGCATTCTTAATTGTTATTCTGATTTGTCCTTAAGCATTCTTAATTCTTATTCGTTTATTGTCCTCTCTGCTGCATTCTTTCCTTATTCGTTTATTGCTCCCTCACTGGCTGCATTTCACTCTATTCGTTTATTGCCCTCTCTGCTGCATTCTTAATTCTTATTCTGATTTTGTCCTCTCTGCTGCATTCTTAATTTATTCGTTTATTGCCCTCTCTGCTGCATTAATTCTTATTCTGATTTTGTCCTCTCTGCTGCATTCTTAATTCTTATTCCTTTATTGCCCTCTCTGCTGCATTATTAATTTTTATTCGTTTATTGCCTTCTCAGCTGCATTCTTAATTTATTCTGCTTTTGTCCTCTAGCTGCATTCTTAATTTTTATTCTGATTTTGTCCTCTCTGCTGCATTCTTATTTCTCATTCGTTTATTGCCCTCTCTGTTGCATTCTTAATTCTTATTCGTTTATTGCCCTCTCTGCTGCATTCTTAATTCTTATTCAGATTTTGTCCTTTCTCCTGCATTCTTAATTCTTATTCGTTTATTGCCCTCTCTGCTGCATTCTCTAATTCTTATTCTGATTTTGTCCTCTCTGCTGCATTCTAATTTTATTCGTTTATTGTCCTCTCTGCTGCATTTCGTTCTTATTCGTTTATTGCCCTCACTGCTGCATTCTTAATTCTTATTCGTTTATTGCCCTCTCTGCTGCATTCTTAATTTATATTCTGATTTTGTCCTCTCTGCTGCATTCTTAATTCTTATTCCTTTATTGCCCTCTCTGCTGCATTATTAATTCTATTCGTTTATTGCCTTCTCAGCTGCATTCTTAATTCTTATTCTAAAGTTTTTTTGTCCTCTAGCCGCATTCTTAATTTTTTATTGATTTTGTCCTCTCTGCTGCATTCTTAATTCTTATTCGTTTATTGTCTCTGCTGCATTATTAATTTTATTCGTTTATTGCCTCACTGCTGCATTCTTAATTCTTATTCGTTTATTGCCCTCTCTGCTGCATTCTTAATTCTTATTCTGATTTTGTCTTCTCTGCTGCATTCTTAATTCTTATTCCTTTATTGCCCTCTCTGCTGCATTATTAATTCTTATTCGTTTATTGCCTTCTCAGCTGCATTCTTAATTCTATTCTGCTTTTGTCCTCTAGCCGCATTCTTAATTCTTATCGATTTTGTCCTCTCTGCTGCATTCTTAATTCTTATTCGTTTATTGCCCTCTCTGCTGCATTCTTAATTCTTATTCGTTTATTGTCCTCTTTGCTGCATTCTTAATTCTCTATTCGTTTATTGCCCTCTCTGTTGCATTCTTAATTCTTATTCGTTTATTGCCCTTTCTGCTGCATTCTTAATTCTTTATTCGTTTATTTCCTCTCTGCTGCATTCTTAATTCTCATTCGTTTATTGCCCTCTTTGCTGCATTCTTAATTCTTATTCGTTTATTGTCTCTTCTGCTGCATTCTTAATTCTTATTCGTTTATTGCCCTTTCTGCTGCATTCTTAATTCTTATTCGTTTATTTCTCTGCTGCATTCTTAATTCTTATTCGTTTATTGCCCTCTTTGCTGCATTCTTAATTCTTATTCGTTTATTGCCTTTTCTGGCGTATCTCCTTAATTCTTATTCGTTTATTTCCCTCTCTGCTGCATTCTACTCTATTCGTTGTCTCTTTAAGCTGCATTCTTAATTCTTATTCGTTTATTGCCCTCTCTGCTGCATTCTTAATTCTTATTCGTTTATTGCCCTTTCTGCTGCATTCTTAATTCTTTATTCGTTTATTGCCCTCTTTGCTGCATTCTTAATTCTCATTCGTTTATTGCACTCTCTGCTGCATTCTTAATTCTTATTCGTTTATTGCCCTCTCTGCTGCATTCTAATTCTTATTCGTTTATTGCCCTTTCTGCTGCATTCTTAATTCTTATTCGTTTATTGCCCTTTTGCTGCATTCTTAATTCTCATTCGTTTATTGCACTCTCTGCTGCATTCTTAATTCTTATTCGTTTATTGCCCTCTCTGCTGCATTCTTAATTCTTATTCGTTTATTGCCCTTCTGCTGCATTCTTAATTCTTTATTCGTTTATTGCCCTTTTGCTGCATTCTTAATTCTTATTCGTTTATTGCCCTTCTGCTGCATTCTTAATTTATTCGTTTATTTCCCTCTCTGCTGCATTCTTAATTTCATTCGTTTATTGCCTCTTGTTGCATTCTTAATTTCCTTATTCGTTTATTGCCCTTTCTGCTGCATTCTTAATTCTTATTCGTTTATTGCCCTCTCTGCTGCATTCTTAATTCTTATTCGTTTATTGCCCTTCTGCTGCATTCTTAATTCTCATTCGTTTATTGCCCTCTCTGCTGCATTCTTAATTTATTCGTTTATTGCCCTCTGGGTTGCATTCTTAATTCTTATTCGTTTATTGCCCTCTTTGCTGCATTCTTAATTTATTCGTTTATTGCCCTTTCTGCTGCATTCTTAATTCTTATTCGTTTATTGCCCTTTCTGCTGCATTCTTAATTTATTCGTTTATTGCCGTCTTTGCTGCATTCTTAATTCTCATTCGTTTATTAAGCCCTCTTGCTGCATTCTTAATTTTTATTCGTTTATTGCTCCTTTCTGCTACATTCTTAATTCTTATTTCGTTTATTGCCCTTTCTGCTGCATTCTTAATTCTCTATTAAGCTTATTGCCCTCTTTGCTGCATTCTTAATTCTCATTCGTTTATTGTCCTCTCTGCTGCATTCTTAATTCTTATTCGTTTATTGCCCTCTCTGCTGCATTCTTAATTCTCATTCGTTTATTGCCCTCTGCTGCATTCTTAATTTATTCGTTTATTGCCCTCTCTGCTGCATTCTTAATTCTTATTCGTTTATTGCCCTCTTTGCTGCATTCTTAATTCTTATTCGTTTATTGCCCTTCTAAGATGCATTTTAATTCTTATTCGTTTATTGCCCTTTCTCTGCTGCATTCTTAATTTTATTCGTTTAAGGTCTTCTTTGCTGCATTCTTAATTCTCATTCGTTTATTGCCCTCTTTGCTGCATTCTTAATTCTTATTCGTTTATTGCCCTTTCTGCTGCATTCTTAATTCTTATTCGTTTATTGCCCTTTCTTGCTGCATTCTTAATTCTTATTCGTTTATTGCCCTCTTTGCTGCATTCTTAATTCTCATTCGTTTATTGCCCTCTCTGCTGCATTCTTAATTCTTATTCGTTTATTGTTCTCTCTGCTGCATTCTTAATTCTACGTTTATTGCCCTCTTTGCTGCATTCTTAATTCTTATTCGTTTATTGTCTCTTTCGCTGCATTCTTAATTCTTATTCGTTGCCCTCTCTGCTGCATTCTTAATTCTCATTCGTTTATTGCCCTCTCTTGCCGTATTCTAATTCTTATTCGTTTATTGCCCTCTCTGCTGCATTCTTAATTTATTCGTTTATTAATTCTCTTGCTGCATTCTTAATTTTTTATTCGTTTATTGCCCTTTCTGCTGCATTCTTAATTTATTCGTTTATTGCCCTTTCTGCTGCATTCTTATTCCGTTTATTGCCCTCTTTGCTGCATTCTTAATTCTCATTCGTTTATTGCCCTCTTGCTGTTCTTATTCGTTTATTGCCCTTTCTGCTGCATTCTTAATTCTTATTCGTTTATTGCCCTTTCTGCTGCATTCTTAATTTATTCGTTTTATTGCCCTCTTTGCTGCATTCTTAATTTCATTCGTTTATTGCCCTCTTTGCTGCATTCTTAATTTATTCATTTATTGCCCTCTCTGCTGCATTCTTAATTCTATTCGTTTATTGCCCTCTTTGCTGCATTCTTAATTTCATTCGTTTATTGCCCTCTCTGCTGCATTCTACTTTATTCGTTTATTGTCCTCTTGCTGCATTCTTTATTCTTTATTCGTTTATTGCCCTCACTGCTGCATTCTACTTGCCTGTTTATTGCCCTTTTCTGCTGCATTCTTAATTCTTTATTCGTTTATTTCCCCTTCTGCTGCATTCTTAATTCTCATTCGTTTATTGCCCTTTCTCCTGCATTCTTAATTCTTATTCGTTTATTGCTCTCTCTGTTGCATTCTTAATTCTTATTCGTTTATTGCCCTCTTTGCTGCATTCTTAATTCTTATTCGTTTATTGCCCTTTCTGCTGCATTCTTAATTCTTATTCGTTTATTTCCCTCTCTGCTGCATTCTTAATTCTCATTCGTTTATTGCCCTCTTTGCTGCATTCTTAATTCTTATTCGTTTATTGCCCTTTCTGCTGCATTCTTAATTCTTATTCGTTTATTGCCCTTTCTGCTGCATTCTTAATTCTTATTCGTTTATTGCCCTCTTTGCTGCATTCTTAATTCTCATTCGTTTATTGCACTCTCTGCTGCATTCTTAATTCTTACTCGTTTATTGCCCTCTCTGCTGCATTCTTAATTCTTATTCGTTTATTGCCCTCTCTGCTGCATTCTTAATTCTTATTCGTTTATTGCCCTCTCTGCTGCATTCTTAATTCTTATTCTGATTTTGTCCTCTCTGCTGCATTCTTAATTCTTATTCGTTTATTGTCCTCTCTGCTGCATTCTTTATTCTTATTCGTTTATTGCCCTCACTGCTGCATTCTTAATTCTTATTCGTTTATTGCCCTCTCTGCTGCATTCTTAATTCTTATTCTGATTTTGTCCTCTCTGCTGCATTCTTAATTCTTATTCCTTTATTGCCCTCTCTGCTGCATTATTAATTCTTATTCGTTTATTGCCTTCTCAGCTGCATTCTTAATTCTTATTCTGCTTTTGTCCTCTAGCCGCATTCTTAATTCTTATTCTGATTTTGTCCTCTCTGCTGCATTCTTAATTCCTATTCGTTTATTGCCCTCTCTGCTGCATTCTTAATTCTTATTCGTTTATAGCCCTCTCTGCTGCATTCTTAATTCTTATTCTGATTTTGTCCACTCTGCTGCATTCTTAATTCTTATTCTGCTTTTGTCCTCTAGCCGCATTCTTAATTCTTATTCTGATTTTGTCCTCTCTGCTGCATTCTTAATTCTTATTCGTTTATTGCCCTCTCTGCTGCATTCTTAATTAGTATTCTGATTTTGTCCTTTCTCCTGCATTCTTAATTCTTATTCGTTTATTGCCCTCTCTGCTGCATTTTTAATTCTTATTCTGATTTTGTCCTCTCTGCTGCATTCTTAATTCTTATTCGTGTATTTCCCTTTCTGCTGCATTCTTAATTCTTATTCTGATTTTGTCCTTTCTCCTGCATTCTTAATTCTTACACGTTTATTGCCCTCCCTGATGCCTTCTTAATTCTTATTCGTTTATTGCCCTCTCTGCTGCATTTTTAATTCTTATTCTGATTTTGTCCTCTCTGCTGCATTCTTAATTCTTATTCGTTTATTTCCCTCTCTGCTGCATTCTTAATTCTTATTCTGATTTTGTCCTTTCTCCTGCATTCTTAATTCTTACACGTTTATTGCCCTCTCTGATGCCTTCTTAATTCTTATTCGTTTATTGCCCTCTCTGCTGCATTTTTAATTCTTATTCTGATTTTGTCCTCTCTGCTGCATTCTTAATTCTTATTCGTTCATTTCCCTCTCTGCTGCATTCTTAATTCTTATTCTGCTTTTGTCCTTTCTCCTGCATTCTTAATTCTTACACGTTTATTGCCCTCTCTGATGCCTTCTTAATTCTTATTCGTTTATTGCCCTCTCTGCTGCATTTTTAATTCTTATTCTGATTTTGTCCTCTCTGCTGCATTCTTAATTCTTATTCGTTTATTTCCCTTTCTGCTGCATTCTTACTTCTTATTCTGATTTTGTCCTTTCTCCTGCATTCTTAATTCTTACACGTTTATTGCCCTCTCTGATGCCTTCTTAATTCTTATTCGTTTATTGCCCTCTCTGCTGCATTCTTAATTCTTATTCTGATTTTGTCCTCTCTGCTGCATTCTTAATTCTTATTCGTTTATTTCCCTCTCTGCTGCATTCTTAATTCTTATTCTGATTTTGTCCTTTCTCCTGCATTCTTAATTCTTACACGTTTATTGCCCTCTCTGATGCCTTCTTAATTCTTATTCGTTTATTGCCCTCTCTGCTGCATTTTTAATTCTTATTCTGATTTTGTCCTCTCTGCTGCATTCTTAATTCTTATTCGTTTATTTCCCTCTCTGCTGCATTCTTAATTCTTATTCTGATTTTGTCCTTTCTCCTGCATTCTTAATTCTTACACGTTTATTGCCCTCTCTGATGCCTTCTTAATTCTTATTCGTTTATTGCCCTCTCTGCTGCATTTTTAATTCTTATTCTGATTTTGTCCTCTCTGCTGCATTCTTAATTTTTATTCGTTTATTTCCCTCTCTGCTGCATTCTTAATTCTTATTCTGATTTTGTCCTTTCTCCTGCATTCTTAATTCTTACACGTTTATTGCCCTCTCTGCTGCATTCTTAATTCTTATTCTGATTTTGTCCTCTCTGCTGCATTCTTAATTCTTATTCGTTTATTGCCCTCTCTGCTGCATTTTTAATACTTATTCTGATTTTGTCCTTTCTACTGCATTCTTAATTCTTATTCGTTTATTGCCCTCTCTGCTGCATTCTTAATTGTTATTCTGATTTTGTCCCCTCTGCTGCATTCTTAATTCTTATTCCCCGTTTATTGCCCTTTCTCTGCTGCATTCTTAATTCTTATTCTGATTTTTTCCTCTCTGCTGCATTCTTAATTCTTATTCGTTTATTGCCCTCACTGCTGCATTCTTAATTCTTATTCGTTTATTGCCCTCTCTGCTGCATTCTTAATTCTTATTCTGATTTTGTCCTCTCTGCTGCATTCTTAATTCTTATTCGTTTATTGCCCTCTCTGCTGCATTCTTAATTCTTATTCGTTTATTGCCCTCTCTGCTGCATTCTTAATTCTTATTCGTTTATTGCCCTTTCTGCTGCATTCTTAATTCTTATTCGTTTATTGCCCTCTCTGCTGCATTCTTAATTCTTATTCTGATTTTGTCCTCTCTGCTGCATTCTTAATTCTTATTCGTTTATTGCCCTCTCTGCTGCATTCTTAATTCTTATTCGTTTATTGCCCTCTCTGCTGCATTCTTAATTCTCATTCTGATTTTGTCCTCTCTGCTACATTCTTAATTCTTATTCGTTTATTGCCCTCTCTGCTGCATTCTTAATTAGTATTCTTATTTTGTCCTTTCTTCTGCATTCTTAATTCTTATTCGTTTATTGCTCTCACTGCTGCATTCTTAATTCTTATTCTGATTTTGTCCTCTCTTCTGCATTCTTAATTCCTATTCGTTTATTGCCCTCTCTACTGCATTCTTAATTCTTATTCTGATTTTGTCCTTTCTCCTGCATTCTTAATTCTTATTCGTTTATTGCCCTCTCTGCTGCATTCTTAATTCATATTCTGATTTTGTCCTCTCTGCTGCATTCTTAATTCTTATTCGTTTATTGCTCTCTCTGCTGCATTCTTAATTCTTATTCGTTTATTGCCCTCTCTGCTGCATTCTTAATTCTTATTAGTTTATTGCCCTCTCTGCTGCATTCTTAATTCTTATTCGTTTATTTCCCTCTCTGCTGCATTCTTAATTCTTATTCATTTATTGCCCTCTCTGCTGCATTCTTAATTCTTATTCGTTTATTGCCTTCTCTGATGCATTCTTAATTCTTATTCGTTTATTGCCCTTTCTGCTGCATTCTTAATTCTTATTCGTTTATTTGCCCTCTTCTGCCCTTTGCATTCTTAATTCTTATTCGTTTATTGCCCTCTCTGCTGCATTCTTAATTCTTATTCGTTTATTTCCCTCTCTGCTGCATTCTTAATTCTTATTCTGATTTTGTTTTCCTCTCTGATGCCTTCTTAATTCTTATTCGTTTATTGCCCTCTCTGCTGCATTTTTAATTCTTATTCTGATTTTGTCCTCTCTGCTGCATTCTTAATTCTTATTCGTTTATTTCCCTCTCTGCTGCATTCTTAATTCTTATTCTGATTTTGTGCTTTCTCCTGCATTCTTAATTCTTACTCGTTTATTGCCCTCTCTGCTGCATTCTTAATTCTTATTCTGATTTTGTCCTCTCTGCTGCATTCTTAATTCTTATTCGTTTATTGCCCTCTCTGCTGCATTCTTAATTTTTATTCTGATTTTGTCCTCTCTGCTGCATTCTTAATTCTTATTCGTTTATGGTCCTCTCTGCTGCATTCTTAATTCTTATTCGTTTATTGCCCTCACTGCTGCATTCTTAATTCTTATTCGTTTATTGCCCTCTCTGCTGCATTCTTAATTCTTATTCTGATTTTGTCCTCTCTGCTGCATTCTTAATTCTTATTCGTTTATTGCCCTCTCTGCTGCATTCTTAATTCTTATTCTGATTTTGTCCTCTCTGCTGCATTCTTAATTCTTATTCGTTTATTGCCCTCTCTGCTGCTTTCTTAATTAGTATTCTGATTTTGTCCTTCTCCTGCATTCTTAATTCTTATTCGTTTATTGCTCTCAATTGCTGCATTCTTAATTGTTATTCTGATTTTTTTCCACTCTGCTGCATTCTTAATTCTTATTCGTTTATTGGTTCTCTCTACTGCATTCTTAATTTTTTATTCTGATTTTGCCCTCTCTGCTGCATTCTTAATTCTTATTCGTTTATTGCATTTCTACTGCATTCTTAATTCTTATTCGTTTATGAACTTCTGCTGCATTCTTAATTCTTATTCGTTTATTGCCCTCACTGCTGCATTCTTAATTCTTATTCGTTTATTGCCCTCCTCTACCCTTAATTCTTATTCGTTTATTGCCTCTCTGCTGCATTCTTAATTCTTATTCACTTATTGCCCCTTCTGCTGCATTCTTAATTTATTCGTTTATTGTCCTCTCTGCTGCATTCTTAATTCTTGTTTATTGCTCCTTTCTGCTGCATTCTTAATTCTTATTCATTTATTGTCCTCTGTGCTGCATTCTTAATTCTTATTCGTTATTTCCCCCTCTCTGCTGCATTCTTAATTCTTATTTCCGTTTATTGCCCTTCGCTGCATTCTTAATTTATTCGTTTATTTCCCTCTCTGCTGCATTCTCAATCTTTATTCGCTTACGTTCCTTTCTGTTGCATTCTTAATTTTATTCGTTTATTGAACTTCTGCTGGGCATTCTTAATTCTTATTCGTTTATTGTCTTCACTGCTGCATTCTTAATTTTATTCGTTTATTGTCCTCTGCTGCATTTTTAATTTTATTGTTTATTTCCCTCTCTGCTGTATCTTCTTAATTCTTATTCGTTTATTGCCCTTTCTGCTGCATTCTTAATTCTTATTCGTTTATTGCCCTCTCTGTTGCATTCTTAATTCTTATTCGTTTATTGCCCTTTCTGCTGCATTCTTAATTTTTATTCGTTTATTTCCCTCTTTGTTACATTCTTAATTCTTATTCGTTTATTTCCCTCCCCGCTGCATTCTTAATTCTTATTCGTTTATTGCCCTTTCTGCTGCATTCTTAATTCTTTATTCGTTTATTGCCCTCCTCTGCTGCATTCTTAATTCTTATTCGTTTATTGCCTTCTCTGCTGCATTTTAATTCTTATTCGTTTATTTCCCTCTCTGCTGCATTCTTAATTCTTATTCGTTTATTTCCTCTACGTATCTTTAATTTATTCGTTTATTGCCTCTCTGCCGCATTCTTAATTCTTATTCGTTTATTGGTTCTCTGCTGCATTCTTAATTCTTATTCCGTTTATTTCCTCCTACTTCTCCTTAATTCTTATTCGTTTATTGCCCTTTCTGCCGCATTCTTTAATTCTTATTCGTTTATTTCTCTCTGCTGCATTCTTAATTCTCATTCGTTTATTGCCCTCTTTACGTATCTTCAATTCTTATTCGTTTATTGCCCCCTTTCGCCGCATTCTTAATTCTTATTCGTTTATTGCCCTTTCTGCTGCATTCTTAATTCTTATTCGTTTATTGCCCTCTTTGCTGGCATTTCTACCTCATTCGTTTATTGCACTCTCTGCTGCATTCTTAATTCTTACTCGTTTATTGCCCTCTCTGCTGCATTCTTAATTCTTATTCGTTTATTGCCCTCTCTGCTGCATTCTTAATTCTTATTCGTTTATTTCCCTCTCTGCTGCATTCTTAATTCTTATTCGTTTATTGCCCTTTCTGCTGCATTCTTAATTCTTATTCGTTTATTGCCCTCTCTGCTGCATTCTTAATTCTTATTCGTTTATTGCCCTCTCTGCTGCATTCTTAATTCTTATTCGTTTATTGCCCTCTCTGCTGCATTCTTAATTCTTATTCGTTTATTGCCCTCTCTGCTGCATTCTTAATTCTTATTCGTTTATTGCCCTCTCTGCTGCATTCTTAATTCTTATTCGTTTATTGCCCTCTCTGCTGCATTCTTAATTCTTATTCTGATTTTGTCCTCTCTGCTGCATTCTTAATTCTTATTCGTTTATTGCCCTCTCTGCTGCATTCTTAATTCTTATTCGTTTATTGCCCTCTTTGCTGCATTCTTAATTCTTGTTCGTTTATTGCCCTCTTTGTTGCATTCTTAATTCTTATTTTTTTCTCATCTCTTATCTTCTTAATTCTTATTCTTATATTGTTATCTCTATTTGATAACATGCTTAGAATATTGCTGCCTCATGTAATTCACGGCTTTTGATATTCAGAAGAACAATCTGTAATATTATTCGTCTTGACCTAGTGGCTCGTCTTCAGTAAATTTTCTAGCGCCGTAATGTTGCCACTCTGTGTCTTTTCTATTGACACTTCCGTGGTATTTCTTCAGATTACATTTTCTCTATTGTACATAGACCTTATTATTTTAATGCAGTAGTAGCCTGGCGTCAGTATCTAATCAACGTACAATTGTTAAGTGTAGACATAGCTGTATGTTTTATGCTCTCATTTTCTTTTTTCCGTGCATTTCGTTTATGGATCTCCCTTCGAGCTCCTTGCTCTCCAGAAAACTTTAATCTGCAAAAGTTTAAATACAATGTCAATTGCTGTTTACTGATTACTCTTTTCTCTTTCCACGTATTATTCATGTTTCTAATTTCTAATTCTTCCACAACCTATAACTATTTTGTGTCTTTACTCCTTGCGCGGGGCGAAAACAATTAAAAATAAATAAATAACCTTTTGCGTCTAGAGGCTTTACATTCTTAAGTTTTTTTTTTGTTTTTTTTTAATCATATCACCCCGAGCAATGCGGTAACGCCACTGATATGCAGGGGGCTACGTAAGAATGAAAAGATTGGAAAAGAGAAAGCCGGAAACCACATCCTAAACAGGGAACAAGGGATGAGCCTCTACACCTGTTCAATAGACATGGGTGGAGTGTGAACCGGGCGATAGCTTAATCTATCTACTCCAATTAGTCTATCTACTCCAATAGTGGAAATGATTAAAAAAAAAACTTGCTGTTTCTAGTTCAGGCGTCGATCACCATTATGCAAACTATGAAATTAATTTTTCAAATCAACTTCTGTTCGTAAATTCAACATTTGCCAGTGCTTGTTTCTTTTAAACATATTTTCGTTGATTTACTTAGTTTTGTTTCTATCTCTTGAGGATTTATAAGAATGTCTTTCCACGCTGTGATTCTGTAAAATATCTACATCTGTTTAGTTTGGTCTCCAGCTAATTAAACAATAATTAATAAGAAGCTGTTTAAAAATTTAATTTATCCTTTATTTTTCTCTTAGCAAACACCAAGGAATTTTTAATATCTGCTTTCCTTTGAGAAATATTTTTAGTATTTGAGCCCTAATATCTATCAGAGAAAATAGAAATTCCTATCATTTTTGCCATTTTCCGAATTACAATATACAAGAAACTCGATTATACTTAGCATTAGAGATATGGAGAGCAGATACTACCCTCGGATCCTTGTCTCTTGGTCAGGGAATAAAGAAAAGCGGAACTTGAGTAGCACAACCTGCTCGGTCAGTGAGTGTTGAATATTTCTATATATTTTTTTCACTCTCAGTAACACTTTGTATCTTAGTGGCATTATCATTTTTCTTGTGGTGAATTAATTAAAAAATTTAAAATCCTTGATATTTTGCTACGTTTTTTATTATGACCGTCCCCCAATTGGGTATTTTCTTTTTAAAAATCATTTCAACCCGAGTAAATTATTTAGTTTATTAACATATTAGACTTTTTCTTTTAAACCTGAGCAGTAACAACTGATAAAAATAATAACATCAATATATTTTACAAAAACTAACTTCATAAACAGGACAAATATTCACTCCGAAACATCATTCGAAAATACGTAACTTCCGTTGATGTAATCAAGGACACATATAGACGTTGGTTAGTTCCTGTGACTTGACCCAAAATGTTGTGAGTTCAATACCAGGCTACAGCAGTGGTGAACAAGTAACTTGCAGGGTTAGAGCGAGATAACTCATGACTACCACAAGATACTCTACTACGCAAGTTCATATACCCAAGTTGGTTGTAATAGAGGGTTCGGTTCGAAATTCCTAAAGAAGGCCGGAGAGTACCACGGCCGACACGTCGTACAAAAGGCAATAAAGATGAGGACATTAGTCTGAGTAATGTAAATACCGTAAAAAAATTAATTAATTATCTATTTCATTAAATTTGAAACGGCAAACCTCTTCATCAAAAACAACAATTCACCCGTGAGATTCAAACTAAAACGAACCAACATTGTTTCCGAATTATTCACATGTTCTTTGAAGAACTGCGTCCTTGATCTTAATTTCGTAAATAATTATATCGGCCATAACACTACAAAACTAACTTGAAGCCTGACGCTACATCTCTCAATTCGATCTCATTTGACAAACAAATATCATAGAATCATCCACATGCAAAAAAAGGATTCAAAATAATGAAGGCCTTATTAATCAAAAAGAAAAACCTATTAGTATTGGTTTGCGAACTGGCGATATTACCAGTTCCGCGATACTAATATAAACTTTTAAACAACAAATATTAACATACTGCCGTAGCACGTGTAGTAAAAAAGGACAAGTACATGGCAATAACAAATAGGCATTTAATAAAATACAAACAAGTAACAATATATTACGAATGTTTAAATAAGTCCCAAACAAAAAGAATGCTCTAGTTGTCTAAATGAACGAGAATGTTTTTAGTAAGGAATTACATACCGTTAAGCCAGCAAATGGTACTCGTGGCTATTCCACTTCAACCGGGCAGGGAACTGACCCCAGATAAAAAAAGAGTTCCTCAAAAGGGACGACAACTGTTGTTCCCCTTAATGGAAGATAACTATTGTCTCCCTACAATCCCAACACGAAATAACATCAACTACGAACACGTTAACAACATGCTTACCGTGTTCGGTACATAACACATACCAATCCAATACTCCACATTATACATAACGCCTCTTACATTCTGTTATACGTAAATGACACTCATCCTCGAAAATAGCTAAAAGTAAAGCCGAAAGCAAAAACATTTGGACAATTTTGATATGTCCTCAAAAGAAAGAAATCATAAAATCACATGACAAATTACATCAAAAAAATTAACAATCACACCTTGTCTGTCATTTTTAATGAAACCTGCATAAAAGAGAGATTACTCCCCAAATATGCAATATATATATATATATATATATATATATATATATATATATTGAAAATTTACACAGTTGTACTATAAGCGTCTGCCAGTGTTCTTAGCTAGTTTTTGTGTCGAGGTAACCCCGATAAATATCGAAAATCGATAATCGAAAAATCGGTTTATAGAAGAAGTGGTCCGATTTTAATCAAATTTGATACACTCATAGACAAAGACATAAGAAACGATATTCAGAAGTTTTAAGGTTGCAGTTCTTACAATAGTACAGAAAATCGATAATATATATATAAAGGCAAGATGTTTGTGTGTGTGTGTGTGTGTGTGTCTGTTTATCTGTCTGTATGTCCTTTATACAAATCCACAATTTTTATCCGATTCTCACCAAACTTCAAAATTTGACTTACATCCATTCATTTTTCTAACAGTCTACAGTTTCGCTTTAACTGGGAACAACTATTGCTTTTTAGTCTTTCATGCCAACGTCCAAAGAGTCTGAGCTCCAGGACCATGGATTAGTTTTAAAGCTATCATTACACCCGAGAAACGCCGGGCTATACTGTTAATATATATCTGTATATCTATCTATCTATATATATATATATATATATGTGTGTGTGTGTGTGTGTGTGTGTGTGTGTGTGTGTATGTGGGTGTGTATATATTTGTATATCCACGTATATATATATATATATATATATATATATATATATATATATCAGTATGCAGTGTAGGTATAGAAGAATCCAAAGTAGTATTCTGTAGGATAACTCTCAAGAGAGCTCTCTCTATATATATTTATGCAAATATATATAGACCAAATATAAGAAACATTAAAGCAGACACGTTATTTCTTGGTAAATCGGAAATATAGGCCTATTTCAGGCGAACCATCGTCAGCTTCCGTCTTTATTGCACAAAAGAGTTTACACGAATCTTTTTCGTGTAAAATAATTTGTACAATAAAGACGGAAGCTGATGATGTTTCGCCTGAAATAGGCTCACCCTTCCGATTTACCATGAAGTAACGTTTCTGCCTTAATTTTTCTTATATATATATATATATACAAGTTTATGAACATAATTCAATTCTACGTCCATCTATCAATTCCAAAATTATTAAAAAATTATTACTTGCCTGCACCACTAAAGTACCTTTTTATGATCATTTACACCCAAACTAATAATGTAAGTATGTGAAACGTTCTTGGTTGGGGCTTCTCAAACTTTTATATGCCACATGGTGAGAACATTGTTTTTGCGTTGTGGTACAGTGGATATCGGCTCGGAACGAGAAACCGGAGAGCCGAGTTCGAATTCCAGTTGAATTCATTCACTTACGCGCAAATACCCTTGGGAAAGGTATTAATCCGCCTATTCCTTCCAGTTATGGGTTAAATAACAGGACAGATTGGGTTCTATAGCCTTGGTCGGCAACCAGTCTACCGCAGAAAGCAATGGCATACTACTGCGGGATAATCTTCTGCCCAGTCAGTCATGTCTCTTTCGAGACATGATCACCCAAGCGTGTATCACGTATGACACTTAACTGACTGACTGAATATAATTGAAACATGATTAAGGCTTCTACTGGGTATAAAGTGGGTGATCATTTTTCTATTGTCATGAAGTAATAAACTGATCCCCCACTAATTACGACTTATTAATATAATAATATAATTCACCAGTCTACCGCAGAAAGCAATGGCAACCTACTGCGGGATAATCTTCTGCCCAGTCAGTCATGTCTCTTTCGAGACATGATCGCCCAAGCGTGTATCACGTATGGCACTTAACTGACTGACTAAACCAAAAAGTATGTTAGATACGATACATTTTTACTTTTAGCTGACAACAAAAACGATGTCGATCATCTTACAACTACTTTTGAAGAAAATTCTATTCTCAACTTCACCTATGTTCTTAGCCAAAAAACAAAAAAACAAAAAAAAAATCTCCTATTTCTGGATGTTTTTGTAGATTCTAGTAATAATACTTTCACAACGTCAGTATATAAAAAACCCATGAGCCAAAAATTCTTCCCACCTTAATTTTATTAGTCAATACTCTCTTTGATACAAAATTTGGGTTATTAAAAACTTCCTCACAAGAGCGTGATGGAATTCATCATCCCAGCCGCTTTTCTTTAAAGAAATACACAATTTGAAACAAACGCTTATCAACAACGGATTTCCAAATTATTTACTTGATTAGCATATTAAACATTTTCTTCGTAACGTAACCAATGGCAGCCACAAACACGTAGACGAAAACAACAATATTAATATTTTCTTGCAAAAATCAAATACACAATAACTAGAGACAGGATGAATCTTCACTTCATAATATCATCCGAGATTATGTAACACCGACCAATTCAAAAAAGAAAATTAAATTAATTATCTATTATAAAAATTCAAAACTACCAAGCTCATTATCAACAATATTAATTAGCCTGCCAAATCTAAATATTACAGAACCGGTGTCGTTTACGAATTTACATGTCCTTTGAAAAGCTGTTCCTCAACTATCCATATCCGCAAACAATTACATTGGCTAGACCACCACAATATTGATGAGAAGATTGACGTTACACCTTTCCCACAACAGTTCCATCCGATCTCATTTAAACACACATCGAGATCTTCCAGTATCTTCTGCTTGATATCCTCGTTGATAATACATATTTTTAATCGTATCACCCCAAGCAAGGCGGTAATGCCACTGATGTGCAGGGGGCTACGTAATAGTGAAAAGATTGGAAAAGAGAAAGCCGGAAACCACATCCTAAACAGGGAACAAGGGATGAGCCTCTTAACCTTGTTCAATAGACGTGGGTGGAGTGTGAACCGGGCGATAGATAGAAATAGCATTATCCACATTAAAAAAAAAAACAAGATTAAAAATAATGGAGGTATGACTAATAAAAAAAAGAAATTCTACGCTTAATAACATCAATTATGAACATGGTAACAATGTGCTGACCGTGTTCGGAATTTAACATACACAAGACTCTACATGCATAAACTTTCCACATGTTTATAAGTAAAACAAAATTAATTCTTGATAATGGCTAAAGGTATAGCCGAAAGCGCTCGAAGTACAAAACTTTGGACAATTCTTATATAATTTGAGTTCCGAAAAGAAAGAAATTATACGAACACATGAAAAATTATATAAAAAACTTGTCTGTCATTTTCAATGAAACCTGTTTAAAAGAGAGATTGTTACCTAAATACACAATATATATATATATATATTGTCATTCGCAGACAGACCTGTTTTGCTGTATCACAGCCCATAAGTACGATTAGATTCTGATTGCTTTTTAACCCAGGATTGAACGTATGAACGTATATATGTGTGTATGATTCTGTGTGAGTGTTCTCGTGTTTATCTGTGTGTATTTATGCCTATATTTGTCCTTTAGTAGATCCATGTATGTAGTTTTATTCTGCATATAATGATTTGTAGATTTTTAATTCGCGTATTTTGTTTTTTGTTTTGTTATTTTTTTGTTTTTGTTTGTTTTTGTTTGTGAATTAACGTGCGTATATATTTCATTATATTTATTTGTTTATGCACAGGAATGTGACTGTGTTTGTTTTGACCTTCCCAGGCCCATGTAATCATAAGAATTCGGCTTTACATGTCTGTAATCTGTAGCGTTTACAGACGTTTTTCAAGTTGGCTCCAAATTTAACGGATAAATTTACATGTCGCTAAAAACAAGAGTTAAAAATTTGTGCACGTATATAGATATGCGTATATGTGTGTTTGTACATGTGTATATACTAGCATATGTATGTATGTATGTATGTATGTATGTATGTATGTATGTATTAATATGTTGGTCCATATGTTGGTATCTATATACTGGTGTGTGTGTCTATCTATCTATTTCCCCTGTTTCATATTTGAATAACTTTTTAGTAATCTAAACCTAATGATTTGTTAAAATTAAAATTAAAATTTCGTAGTCTCTAACATTAATTCGTAATAAAGAAATATATATTTTGTTTTTTGAAAAATAAACTTTGATTTCCATTGTAAAGTGAAACTAATAGTCGATTAGTAATACCGATCTCTATTTTAATAAAATATTAACATTAATGCCCAATAAATTGATTCTAACGTTCCTAGAATTAGAAATGGCTTGCAATTTGATTTGTCACCGGAGACAATGTAACAATGTTTGCCTGATTGAGTGGTTTTGGCTATTTTTAAGCTTTTATAATTACTCAAACTGAAATTAGTACCATCACCTGTATTGTATTATTAAATATTAATAATAGAGGGATCAGTTTATTACTTTATAACAATAGAAAACCAATCCCCTATTTTATACACAGTAGAAGCCATAATCATGTTTCTAACTATTATATTCAGTAAGTCAGTTAAGTGCTATACGTGATACACACTTGGGCGATCATGTCTCGAAAGAGAAATGACTGATTTGGCAGAAGATTTTCCCGCATTTGCCATTACTTTCTTGCTATAGAACCCAATCTGTCCTGTTATTTAACCCATAACTGGAAGGAATAGACGGATTAATACCTTTCCCAAGGGTATTTGCGCGTAAGTGAATGCAATGAATACAGGTGGAAAATGATCTCGGCTCCCTGATTTTTCGTTCCGAGCCGATATCCACGGCACCACAATAACTTCTCTATTTTAAACATTAGTTCATAAGCTGCCTTGTACTGCTAATATTTTCGCAAAGCTAGGTGATGTTGTATACTAGTCTAATCTAAGGATGACCATAAAGAATTATAAGATCAGTTTGCTGAACTTTTTACCTCTATAAGTGTCATGACGGCATCACTCTCAACGGAATGATCTCTTCCAACCACTACATATACCTCCGCTCAAAAGAGGTGAGAGTGAGTAGCCAGAAGATAGCCTGAGGAAGTAGCCTAAGAGAGTAGCCTGAGGAGAACGCCCTGAACATAGCCGAGAGTCGTCTACGAACACTGCTATCGTAACAATCATTACAAGTCCCAGTTCGTGGATCGATTTATAGTATTACACACTAACCCGTATCATCGTTCTACTGACAAAGTTCCAAGTGTTTTATGTTGCCGTGTTTCATATATATTCATTATTTTCTATTTTGATTGTTTTGTGTTATTTTTGCTGCACCCTTAACCGGGTCCACGAAATAAGAAAATGACTGGAGGAGAGGTATTAATTTTTCTTATCAGATATTGCAAACCGAAGCCACAAAAGTCTTCTGAATTTGAAATTCAGCCTAATCCGATTTGTGTTCTTTGTCCATTAGTTCGTATCCTGCAATGTGCCGCTAATATTCCCGCAGTGATGATTGATATTGCGTATGATTCCTATCGAAGGATGTCCGCACAGAATTATTAGATACTAGCATCATAGCCCGGTGTTGCCCGTGCAACTCAGAATATTTTATTAAAAGAACATGCCAATGAGAGAAGTAGATGGAAATCATTTATTGAAAGTTGAGGCTGAGGCTGTTAGTAACCATTTTCAGTATTAAGAAGAAGGCATTGAATGCATGTTGCTGTAGTATTTGAACAGAATATAAAGTGTCATTTTAGTGCAGGTCATACTTTTGTCTCCTAAGGAGGGTGGGGGTTAAAAAATTGTTGTTTCAAAATTGTTCAACAATTCCATTAAAAAATCTATTTTCTTTTGTTTTACGTGAAGGTCAGTTGATGTTTTGTGTGACATTGTAAACAACATTGCGTTTGTTTTTGTTTCAAAATTACGGGGGAAAATATTTACATTTTTTGTTGACTAAATAAGTTTAGCATAAATATAAAAATTATTTATTTTGCTTTACTGAAATTAGAATATGAAAACTATTACGCTCGCAGCTTAGAAATTTTCGAAGAATATTTAAAAATGTAGACATTTAATTTTAGGGGAACAAGTTACATTAATGCCACACGAATTACAGACAGTTGATTTCTTGCATGAAATATTTAGCGAAAAAAAGTTTTATTTTTTTTAATTTTTTGTTTCAAAATTACGGGGAAAAATATTCACATTTTCTTGTTGGCCAAATGAATTTTTAAAATGTCGGAATAAAAATTAAATGTAAAGGCTCATTTTTTTATTTTTAATAAAACAATATTTTAATCGCGTTTAACACGTGCAATTTGATTTATGTGACGAAATTTAGCAACCATCTTAGATCTTAGATGTTTTACGGAGCAAATGTAAACAATCGGCTCCATTTGCCAAAAAGTGCGAAAGGGAAAATTGCTGAACTTAAACTCAAAAAGTATGTGTCGACATGGCTTCCCTGTAGATATGTGTCCCTAGAAAGTTTGAATGGCGTAGCTTAAAAAATGTAGGCGTGCATAGGGAACAGTCACACACAGATTGTTTTTTATATATACAAACTGCGTACTAAAGACACTGGTATCTAGTGAATGTTGACTTAATAGTGACTTATATGAAAGTTTGAATATTGTTCTTATTAACTTCTCTTGATGCCAAATCAGACAGGATATTTCTCTTCTCCTCGTTTACAACACCAGAGTATTGTTGTTTCACATATTTTCATTGTGTACGTATGTGTGTGTGTATGTGTGTGTGTTTGTGTGTGTGTTGGTTTCGAAGGAGTTAATGTCATTTATTGAACTTGTTAAAAATATAGTAAAAAGTATTCACCATATTCATTCATGTGTGTGTATGTGTGTGTGTGTATATATATATATATATATATATTCAGAATTTATATCACAAGTATGTTATAACATCATGACAAAGTAGCTATTTCGTTTCAACACTTCTTGTGTCTTATCAAGTGAATGTGTTGACTTGCTCAACTCTGTATTATTGAGCACAATTTTAAGAATATTTTTTTTATATCGGAATTTTATTCCATCCATACCAACCTCATATATATATATATATATATATATATATATATATATATATATATTTAAAATTTATATCACAAGTATGTTATAACATCATGACAATGATATATATATATATATATATTTCATTTTTAAAGGAGTTATTTCACTACCTTGGTTTCCACCATGACTTTCTTCAGGCGATTTTTAATATTAAAAAGTTCTACAATATAAAAAAAAGTTCTACAATATAAAAGTTCTACAATATAAAAAAAAGTTCTACAATATAAAAAAAAGTTCTACAATATAATTGTATAGAACACTTTTTAATAAAAATGTGTACTGGTCTAACCCTATTAGGACCAAAAACTAAGTATTAAACAATCAATCAATATATATATATATATATATATATATATATATATATATATATATATAGTGTGTCGAGGCAGCAGATAACTTTCTAAACATATACTGTTAAATATAACAGACAATGAATGTCTATTATATTTAACCATGAGCCATTCTAAACGTCGTATTTTGGCTTTAATTTCAAGTGAAAATAAAGAAAAAATTCTCTAACATTTCGATATTTTTTATTATGCTGGTTCTGAGCTTTCGGCTCACATTTCATAACAAACATAACCATGTAGGTAATATTAGACAGATTTTATGTGATAACACAATAATACTCACTCAGACACACGGTAAAAAAAAACTTTCAGATATTGGAGGCCATCTACATTAAATCAAAACAACCCACACTTAATAAAATCACATTTCAAGCTGGTCATAGCATATTACATTGTATTTAGACATATAGTTCTGTTAGCATGTCAGTCTCTCAATAGGTGTGATGTCATAGAACTGCATTACAAATTCACAAACTGCGACTGCTATTCGGTGACTGTTATCGTTGCTTAGCAATGTTTTATGTCTACAAAAGTTAAAATCATCTTTGACGGTGGATGTCTTAATGTTAACGTTCTTGTAACCTTTCTGAAGATGGCTCATGTGATCCGAAAGAATAGAACCAGCATAATAAAAATATTTCCAAGTTTTGGAGAATTTTTGTCTTTATTTTCACTTGAAATTAAAGCCAAAATACGATGTTTAAAACGGTTCATGGTTAAACGTAATAGACATTCATTGTCTGTTATATTTAACAGTATATGTTTAGAAAATTATCTGCTGCCTCGATACATTAAATATAGATAGATAGATAGATAGATAGATAGATAGATAGATAGATAGATAGATAGAATCAATTCTAGTAAAAAAAAATTGTCACTTAGTTGATTGTTGTTAACTTCAACATCCAAATCCAGAATTTAACAGATGGACACTTCCAGAATCTTTCCATCCAATAGTCAGGGGATATCAACAATTGGCTGCTGATACTTCTTAATTTTTGTTTTTTCATATGCACTTTTCATTGTTGCTTGTTCGAACTTGTGCGCCCGTTGTCAGGAGAATCCGTCGTTAAACCAGACGTTCCTTAAACCGATTCGCCAGTTGACTGCGTCGTTGATCAAACAAATTGAAAAAAGTTTATTCCGAAATTTCCTAGAGAACTGAAGACAATATCTGCAGTAATGGGGACGTTGTATTATAAATATTTAGACAAATTATTGAAAGCTGTGTGAATTAATGAAAAAAATATATCGGAAATTCAGATAAACGTATAACCAAAATATGTTGTATAAATCGTATTAAAAGTAATAAAACTGTGATATTTAAATAAACTGATGTATGAAATAATGCCAAAGATTTAGCCCAGAAATACAGAAAACATGAAAAGCAAAGTATCTAGCAATTCAATCGACTTATCAAACACGAAATTATGAAGATATTTTACTGAATACTGTGGAAGTTAATCAGCTCGGATATGCTGTAAAACATTTCAAAGAATATTGTATTAAGTCAAATTATGAAGGAAAAGTTTTATTGAGCACTGGGAATTATGAAAAGAACCCATATTATAAATTTAGAATATTTTCAGTCGAGACGTTGAACTGTATTTTATTGAATATTGCGTGCGATAATGAAAACGATGAATCCCAAAAATGCAGACGACATTATAGAAATCAAAATATTTAAAAATAAAAATAAAATTCGTATTAAATGAAACAAAGATAGAGATATTTTATGAATTGTTGAGTAGAATTATAAAAAGAATTCACCTTGGAAATTTAGAAAATGTTCAGTCGATACGTTGCATATTGTTTTATTAAATGCCGTGTGGTATAATGAAAGAAACTCATCTTAGAATTTAAACAAATTTCTGGAAGTGCGATAGAAGGAACTATTAGCATACCACTTATCTAGCCATTGTAACTGTAAAACAATGAACCTAATCTAATCCCTTAGTCAGTTAGTGCCATACGAGATACCCGTTTGGGCGATCATGTCTCGAAAGAGACATGATTGATTGGGCAGAAGATTTTACACAGTAGGTTGTCATTACTGGTTGCCAGACTGGTTGCCAGCAAAGGCTGTAGAACCCAATCTGTTCTGCTGTTTAACGCATAGCTGGGGAGAAGAAACGGATTAATACCTTCTCCAAGGGTATTTGCGCGTAAGTGAATACAACGAAATCAACTGAAATTCGAACTCGGATCTCTGATTTCTCATTCCAAACTATATCCATTCGCCACACCGCACACGTGCTTATACTGCGATTAAATTCATAAAATCTAGCAAACATAGAAAGTGACTGAAGAAAAGATGCCAGATCATGACTAATAACATAACAGATTCTTTTTTTGATCCTATCAAGAATTTCTAAATATATAGAAAAAGTACCAGACCAGTTGTGGCAAGAATATTCATATCAAGTGTGAATGGTAGATTTATAAATACAGTACTGTGCCAAAATATTAGGACAAGAACTATTTTATCTTTCATGAGGCATCAAAATAAACTTTAAAATCACCCCTGTCCTAACACTTTTGCACACTAGCGGTAGTGTGCAAAAGTATTAGGACAGGGGTGATTTTCCTAAAAACCTCACTGAAATTCAAATACAGAGTGAAAAGCCAAGTAAATTGCTAATAAATATTGATTATTTAAAACTAGATGTAAATGTAATGTATTAAAAAGAAGTTATATTTAACTAGCAGTATAGCCCCGCGTTTCTCGGGTGTAATGAAAGCTTTAAAACTAATCCATGGTCCTGGAGCTCAGTATAAAGGATATACAGACAGATAAACAGACACACACACACACACACACCTTGTCTTTTATATACATATATATATATATATTCTGTAACAAGTATTTTTTCTTGTTAAAGCATTTGTTGAGTAAATCAAATAAGATTACTTTAATTAAATTGTTTATTTTCTGTCAATATGCCTCATTAAATATAAAATAGTTCTTGTCCTAATACTTTTGCACAGTACTCTCTCTCTCTCTCTCTCCCTCTCTCTCTCACCTAGAGTATATATATATATATATATAGAGAGAGAGAGAGAGAGAGATCTATATATATATATATATATATATATATATATATATATACTCTAGGTGCGATTGATAAATTGTCGTGATAATTTTTTTATTATTTCAAAGCAAAGGCTATTATACTAAATATTAAATTTATTTTATAACAAGTATTTTTTCTTGTTAAAGCATTTGTTGAGTAAATCAAATAAAATTACTTTAATTAAATTGGTTATTTTCTGTCAATATGCCTCATAAAATATAAAATCGTTCTTGTCCTAATACTTTTGCACAGTACTATATGTAAGATATATAGTGAACTAACCTATGCAGTAATTATAAAAACATTTATTTAAGAAGTTCTGTTAATACTATGGAAACCAAAGCATTTATCATCCGAGAAGTCGTATTAAAAGTAACAAATATTGGAATATTTTATTGAACTGAATTCTGTGTCGAATGATTATAAAATTCACCTCCGAAGTTTAGACAAATTTATGGAGGCTGTAATTTGCATTTTTCGACTCATCGTATTAAATGCAATAAATATGGAGATATTTTGATCGAACACTGTGTGGAACAATGAAAATAATTAACCTCCACACTTTGGGCGTTAATTATATCAATATGGATGTTCATCCATTATTTTCTTGACGTTGTTTGAAAATTCATGATTTTAATTATCTCGTCGGATCTCTGTCCAGTTGAATTAGTCTTTTTTTTTTATTATTTCTGCCTCGTTTCCGATGTCATGTTACCTGCTGATTAAGAATCTTCACAGACAAAAATTCCCTCGCATTGTGTCTTCCCCGTTTTAGTTTGATATTATTCCTGCGGGTAAAAAGATTTCGCTTTTTCCTAAATTCCAATTCCATTGATTGAGAATGACGCTGTTCTTCCGAAATTTCCACTCAATTGTCCGATTCCATTTGATAAAAATCAGTTGATAATAATAATAAAAATAATAATAATAATAATAAAAATCTCATCAAATCTCAGGATGTTCTGTACTTGCCCCAAATGAAAAGAGCGGGGCAATATTTACATTGGACAATGTGCAAACACTATGGAAAATCTGTAAACAAACACTGGTATGAACATCACCCAGCACCGGTTACAGAAATAGAAGATGTAACCATTCTATGGGATTACACCATCTACACAGACAGAAAAATTGAAGCAAATACGCCGGACATTATTGTTCAAAACCAGAAAGAAAAAACTTGCCTATTCATTGATATGGCTTGTCCAGCGGATTGTAACATAGCAACCAAAGAATTTGAAAAACTGTCAAAATATAAAGACAGGGAAATTGAAATAGAAAAAATGTGGAAATTGAAAACAAGAGTTGTGCCAGTGATAGTAGGAGCACTTGGAATGATAAAAAAATGGAACAAAACAACACATTGAAAGAATCCCTGGAAACCCCAGCTTAGAGATATACAAAAAATTGTCTTGTTAAGTACAGCCCACACACTAAAGAGAACTTTGTCTATGTAACGCTAGAGATGTTAAGGAGGTATGAAAAAACATGAAATGGTGTCATAACAACACACCACGACCTGCCTTAGGTCTTCTCGAAGACTTGGTAGGTCGTGCGACCATAGCAGAAATCGAAATATGATGAAAAATGACAACATAATAATAATAAAAAGGAAAATAATAATGATAATTATGATAATAAAAAAGATGAAAAATAAACAAGAACAAACATAAGCGTGAATCACAGTAGAAGTTGTTGAATGTGCGCCGAAAAAAGTACACAAAAAGTACATAGATAAAATTCCTAACTTTTCACTATATTATCTAAATACAGCACACTAGCCAAAGAACTTCAAGAAATGGTGAATAATCGTAGTAAAATTCCGACATGAGTAACCAAAAGAATTACCTTCCTTCTTCCCAAGAATGGTGACACAAATGTCCCAAACAAACTACAGACCGATGACATGTCTTCCCACTTCATACAATCTATTGGCATCACTGATGTGCAGGGAGCTACACAGGAGTAAAAAGATTAGATAGTAGAGAGTGAAGAAAGTGAAGAGAAGGACGAACCAGTTAGAAAGAAGCAACAAGGATAGGAATACAGGTGTGATGACAGTTGCAAAGGTGGAGAGAAAGGAAATGATATACGGGGTGGTGTAGGAAGAACTAGATTTAAGTGGTTAAGAGATTAAGGGATTAAGCGACTTCAATGCAAAAAAATCTTACTACTGTCTGGACTGATTGTCGTAAGGCATTCGATAGTTTACCCCATTCCCGGATCTTAAAATTTTTAAATATATATAAGATATCGCACGTCCTGGTCAATTTCTTCAAACAATGTTTGTCGATATAAAAAACAACACTTTACCTCAATCATACAAATGGAACCTATATCTCTGGTGAAATAAACATCAACAGAATATGTCTAGGTAACTCTTTGTCTCCATTACTATATTGTATATCTAAACTTATTTATAAGTTTGTCTCTGAGTGTGTATGTGTCGGTGTGTGTCCGTTACCTATAGACTCCGAAACAGCTGAACAGATTTTCTTGAAAATTTACACAGTTGTACTATAAGCGTCTGCCAGTGTTCTTAGCTAAATTTTGTGTCGAGGCATCCCCGATAAATATCGAAAATCGAAAAAATCGGGTTCTAGAAGGAGTGGCCCGATTTTAATCAAATTGGATACACTCATAGACAAAGACATAAGAAACAATATTCAGAAGTTTAAATGTTGCAGTTCTTACAATAGTGCAGAAAATCGATTATATATATATATATATATAAAAGGCAAGATGTTTGTGTGTGTGTGTCTGTTTATCTGTCTGTATGTTCTTTATACAAATCCACAATTTTTATCCGATTCTCAACAAATTTCACACAAATATTCTTAAGGCTGAGTCTGAGCTCCAGGACCATGGATTAATTTTAAAGCTTTCATTACACCCGGTCTATACTGCTAGTATATATATATATATATATATATATATATATATATATATATATATATATATATACTAGGTGCGATTGGTAAATTGTCGCAATCATTTTATTATTTCAAATATTCTTTAGGCTGATTCTGAGCTCCAGGACCATGGATTAGTTTTAAAGCTTTCATTTCACCCGAGCAACGCCGGGCTATCCTGCTAGTTACTAATATAATTAACCAGCCAACTTAACAAGAGGGAATTTGGCTATAAGGTATCTAAAAAATAACCCATCTATTTTATATGGATAACTTAAAGTTGCTAGCTAAGAATGACAGTGAACTGGAAGGTCTTCTAAAAAAGTAAAATGTTTCAGTGATGACACTGGAATGGAATTCGTTTTGTATAAATGTGTTAAAGCTGCAACAAACATCCTCTATTAGCTTAGACTCTGAGGTAACAATTTCAAGATTTAAAGTAAGAAGAAGCTTATAAATAGCTCGATGTAAATGAGGGTGACGGAATTCACCATAAAAAGGAAAGAAAATTTGAAAAAAGAGTACTATAGAAGTGTACGAACGGAACTCTCAGAATAGAATTATGACTTTTAATAGCCTTGCATTCCCGGGGGTTTTATATAGTTTCAACATTTTGATATGGACTCTAAATGACATCAGACTGTCTATATATCGTCGTTTTGCGGCCTTGGCCGAGATAGAACCCACTACACCCCTCCAGTATTCCCTGTGCATTTGGAACCCTGGTGCAGTTTTGCAGCGAAATTCATAATCTTGTCAAATAGCTGAATACTTGATGCTTCGCCAAAGCTACCAAGGGTGTTTTTATTGTGACACCAAGACTAAATGGGTTGTCTCCAGGCCCCATCCTGTTATTTAGCCCATAACTGGAGGGAAGGGACGGATTAATACCTTTCCCAAACAACCCTTTACCTCAATCATATAAATGGAACCTATAAGTCTGATGAAATAAACATCAAAAGAGGTATATTTCAAGGTGATTCTTTATCTCCCTTACTATTCTGCATATCATTAATAGCACTAACCAGTCAACTTAATAAGACAGAATGTGGTTATAAAATAGGACAAAAGAAAATAAGCCATCTATTTTACATGGATGACTTGAAGTTATATGCTAAGAATGATAATGAGCTGGAAGGTCTTCTGCAAACTGTAAAATGCTTCAGCGAAGACATTGGAATGAAATTTAATTTGAATAAATGTGCTAAAGCTACAGTTTTACGTAGATCAATACAAGAAACATCCTCAATTAGCCTAGACCCTGCTGTAACAATAAAAGAATTGAAACCAGAAGAAGCTTATAAATACCTAGGTGTAAATGAGAGTGAAAACATTCACCATAAAAAAATGAAAGAAATAGTGCGTAAAGAGTACTATAGAAGGCTACGAATGATATTAAAAACTGAATTAAATTCACAGAACAGAGTTATGGCCATTAATAGCCTTGCAATCCCAGTTGTCCAATATAGCTTTAACATCTTAAACTGGACTCTAAACGACATCAGGCGAATGGATGCTAAAACAAGAAAGCTTCTTTCTAAGCATAAGATACATCATCCAAAGGCTGATGTAGACCGTCTATACATACCCCGTAAAGAAGGTGGAAGGGGTCTTATTCAGCTGGAATTGTCATACAAGACAACAACTATTGGCTTACTAACATACATAGAAACAACAAAGGATTGGATGATACAATTAGTAAGGCAACATGAAGAAAGAAAGAAAAAATATTCAATAATAAAAGAAGGCAGTAAATACAAACAAGATTTACAGTTAGTAGATTCTGTAGAAAAGCATAACAGAAGCCAAGAACCAATTATTGCGGCAAAAAATATGAAAATGAAAGCCAAAGATAAAGCTCTTGAAAAGATGAAACAGCGCTGGCAAGACAAACCTCTGCATGGCCAATATCCAGTACGTGCCAATAAATCCAATGTTGACAAAGTTAATACTCATCAATGGTTACGTGCATCTGGATTAAAGTCTGAAACTGAAGGATTTATACTTGCAGCACAAGACCAAAGTCTTTTCACGAGAAACTTTCAGGCAAATATTATGCATAATAATATGGATCCAAAATGCAGGTTTTGTGATAAACACCAAGAAACAATAGACCACCTAATCTCAGGCTGTTCTGTGCTTGCCCCAAACGAATATAAAAATCGCCACGATAGAGTTGGGCAATATTTACATTGGACAATGTGCAAACATTATGGAAAAGCTGTAAACAAACACTGGTATGAACATCATCCAGCACCGGTTACAGAAATAGAAGATGTAACCATTCTATGGGATTACACCATCTACACAGACAGAAAAATCGAAGCAAACAGGCCAGACATTATTGTTAAAAACCAGAAGGAGAAAACTTGTCTATTAATTGATATGGCTTGTCCAGCGGATTGTAACATAGCAATCAAGGAATTTGAAAAACTGTCAAAATATAAAGACCTGGAAATTGAAATAGAAAAAATGTGGAAATTGAAAACAAGAGTTGTGCCAGTGATAGTAGGTGCACTTGGAATGATAAAAAATGGAACAAAACAACACATTGAAAGAATCCCTGGAAACCCCAGCTTAAGAGATATACAACAAATTGTCTTATTAAGTACAGCCCACACACTAAGGAAAACTTTATCTATGTAATGCTGAGGATGATAGGGAAGATAGAAAAACATGAAATGGAGCCATAACAACACGCCACTACCTGCCTTAGGTCTCCCCGCAGATTTGGTTGGTAGTGAGACCAAAGCAGAAATCGAAATATGATGAAAAATGACACAATAATAATAATAATAATAATATCTTCCAATTCCCCCTGGTGAGCGTTGTTTAACCAAAATGTAGCTAATAGGCCTATGGAGAAGTTTTCACAAACTTATCAATTTGTCATTTTATCGGAAAACATTTTGTTTAGTTTTCAAAACTTTCTTGAAAATTTCATTCAAGCGTTTAAATTTTATGCATTATTTTTTAAAAATATATTTGAAGTCGTGAAACATTTATTTCATTTAATATTTCTCGAAGATGATTTTAGAATATTTTGACAGGACAAATTAAAAACAAATGTGCAGAAAAACAACAACAACGCACGACCTATAAGGAGAGCTTCAGTAAATTGATGGCGGAAGAATAAGTCATTTATGAAGAGCCATGATCGCCAACGGTACATGGAAGAATTTGAAGAGAAAGAAGATAAATTTGAAAAAGAAGAATTCAAAGAGCAAGAGGAAGAATTTGAAGAAGAATTCGAAGAGAAAAAAGAAGAGAAAAATTGAAGAAGAAGAATTTGAGAAAATGAATTTGAAGAAAAAAAAATTGAAGAAGAAGAATGTAAAGAAGAATTTGAGGAGGCAGAAGAATTTATCGAAGAACAAGAAGAATTTGAAGCAGAAAGATTTTAAGACGAAGAAGATTTTGACGAAGAAAGAGAATTTGAAGAAGAATCTGAAGAATAACTTGAAGAAACAAAGAAATTTATAGAAAAAGAAAAAAAATTGAAGAAGAAGAACGTGAAAAGGGATAAAAATTAAAAAAAGGAAGAAGAATTTGAAGAGGACGAAGAATTTAAAAATACATGAAAAATTTGAAGAAGAATTTTGAGAAGAAATGCAGAATCGGAAGAAGTAGAATAATTTCAAGAAGAAAAATAATTTGAAGCAGGAGAAAAATTTTAAGAAGAACAAGAATATGGAGAACAAGTATTTGAGGGGCAGGAATTTGAAGAATAAGAAAGATTCGAAAATGAATAAGAAGTAGAATTTATCAGAAAAGAAAAGGAATTTGATGAGGACGAAGAATTTGAAGCTGAAGAAGTATTCGAAAGAGAAGAAGCAGAATTTCAAAAAAGAATTTCAAGAAGTAGAATTTTAACAAAATGCAGAAATTAAAAAAAAAAACAAGAATTCGAAGAATTCAAAGAGAACTAATAAGAAGTATTTTAATAAGAAGTAGCGAAATTTGAACAAAAAAGATGAATTTGAAGAAGAAGAATTAGAAGAAGAAAAAGAACTTGAATGATAAGGAGCAGTGTTTAAAGAAAAAGAAAATTGGATAAAGACGTAGTAGAACAGTTTGAAGAAACATCAAAAGAAGTATTTTAGGATTAAGAAGAATTTGAAGTAGAAGAAGAATTTAAAGAAGAATAATTTGAAGAAGTTGAAATTCAAGAAGAAGAATTTGATTGAAAATAAATAAGAAGAAGAGAATAATTAAAAAAAAGAATTTGTATAAGACGATGAAAAAATAATTTTAAACAGAAGAATTTCAAGAAGGCTTAGAAGAATTTGAGGAAGAATAATTTAAAAAAGAAGCAGAATTTGAAGAAAATTTAAAGAAAAAATTAGAAAAATTTAAAGAAAAACTTGAAGTGGAAAAAGAAAGATTTAAAGAGAGGTAGAAGCAGAACCAGAAAATGAAGAAGTAGATTTTAAAGAAGAAGAAGAAGAAGAAGAGAAAAAAGGAGATGAAATTTAAGAAAGAGAATAATCTGAAGATTATGTATTTAAAAAAATAAAATTCAAAAATTCAAGACGAAATAAAGATCTTGAGGGAAGTATTTAAGGAAGAAGCACAATTTTAAGAAGAAGAAGAATTTGGGAAGTAGAATTTGAAAATGAAGAATTTCAAGAAAGAGTTGAAGAGAAGGAAGAAGAGACACATGAAAATAATCGAAAAGAATAAGAGCAGATTTTGAAGAAGATTAATAAGAATTAGATGAAGAAGAATTAGAAAAAAGAATTTAAATAAAAAGAAAAACTTGTAGCAGAAGCATTTCGAGCAGAATAAGACAAATTTGAAGAAGGAGAAGAAGAAGATGAATTTCAAGAATAAAATCTTGAAGAAGAAAAAAAGAATTTGAAGAAGGATGAAAAAAGAGAAATGAATAGCAGAACTGGTGGGGAGGGAATAATTAGAAAGGTGCACATTGTTTAGAGCTACAAAATATTAGAAGTTATGGAGGGCTATGATCAATCTACCTAACAAGTTTGTGAAAATGGATCGCAGGAAGGGATAGTAAGGGGATTAACAATGATTAGCGCTATAAAGGATAGGAAGTTGTGGAGAGTCATGATCAACCTTGTTAATGACTCATAGTTTAATGTATGGCAGGAAGTGGGTGCATTAGAAAGGTGCACATTGTTTAGATATATAAATGATAAGAAGCTGTGGAGAGCCCTGACTAACCTTGTGTAAATTGATGACAAAATCAGAGACTGAGATGGATATTAAGGGGACAAACATAGTTTAGAGATACAAATGGTAGGATGTTGAAGAGAGCCATAGCCTATTATTCAGAGGAAATTAAATTATAGTGATAGATTTTGTCAAAAACTTTTAAAAAAAATATATGAAAGGCAGAAAGAGGTGATAGAGAGTTGTATCTCTGAAATTCTATTTGATGAAGAAACCTATCTTCTGTAATTAGTTTAATATGCTTGCCTGTGACGTTCTAGACAATTTTTCTTGACAGAATCTATTTTACATATTTATAAATTTACCATAAATATAACCACCAGTTTTATAATATCAGTTTCTTTGAACGCACTTCTCGCTTTTGAAACAACAGTCATAAGTCTACCATTCTGTCCATGCTTTCAATAATGCTGCCACATCGGGACTATATATTTAGAGATTCTTGATAAAAAAACCAAAAAAAAAAAACCAAAAAAACTGCAATGTTTCTGGTCTTAATCTGGCATCTCAATTTCAGATTAATTCCCACCGCCGTAACGTAACTTTGATGTGTCTTTTCTATGAATAAATAAATTTTAATTGTTCTGAACAGCACTGGTACGAATCAGTAGGTTACTTAATTGCCATGCGTGATACACGATTAAGCGATCATGTCTCGAAAGAGACACAGTTGACTGGGCAGAGAAATATCCCACACTAGGTTGCCATTACTTTCTGCAATAAATTAGTTGTCTACCAATGGTATGAAACCCAATCTGTCCTGCTATTTAACCCATAGCTGGATGTAGAAGAGATGGCAGCACAATGCGCATAATTTCGTACGTATACTTTAAGAATTTACGGGCAGGATTAGATTGGCAGAAATGTCTTGATATGTTACTATCGAAATGGCTAGATGTTACCGTAACTTCTATGCTAATGGTCTCTTCTATCGCACTTCCAGTTTGTGGAAATCTCTTCCGGATTCTTGCATCCCAATCAACTTTGACCTTCAAAAATTTTTAATGCATTGAAAAGCGTTATCTCCTGTCTTATTAATTGTTATTCTTTTTGCGCCTTTTTCCTAAATACGATCGCATGTTCTGGTGCAGTGGATATCGGCTCGGAACGAGAAATCAAAGAGCCGAGTTCGAATTCCAGTAGAATTCATTGCATTCTCTTACGCTCAAATAGCCTTGGGAAAGGTATTAATCCGTCTCTTTTCTCTAGTTACGGGTCAAATAACAGGAGAGACTGGGTTCTATAGCCATAGTTGGCATCCAGTCTATCGTAGAAACATACTGCGAGAAAATTCTTCTGTCCTGTCATTCATGTCTCTTTCGAGACAACATCACCCAAGCGTGTACCACGTATGGAACTTAACTGACTGACTCATTAATAGTAGTTTTTTCATGTTCTCTAACACTCTGTAAACTCTTGCGTCTTAGTGGTTTTATTGCCTTGCTTGGGGTTAAATAATGTAAAAAGGTTAAAAGATTTATTGCTATATTCACGTTTCAGCCGGATACTCTCAGAAAGATGCATTCCAGAAGCTGAGTAGAGTATTAAGAGACAGGAAAATTTCACTAGAAACAAAGAAGAGAGTACGGGATTGCTATGTGATGTCAGTTCTTCAATATGGTAGTGAATGCTGGACAATATCATCAAAGATGAAAGATAAACTTGGAGCAACTGAAATGTGGTTCTAAAGAAGACTACAGGATATAAAGTAGGGATCAATTCCATATTACAATCAATATATAAACTGATCCCTCACTTTTTGGTCAGGACAGTTTTTATATCTTTATATTCCTGAGATTCAAAAGTAAAAGGATGCATTCCAGAAGCTGAGTAGAGTATTAAGAGACAGGAAAATTTCCCTAGAAACAAAGAAGAGAGTACGGGATTGCTATGTGATGTCAGTTCTTCAATATGTCAGTGAATGCTTGACAATATCATGAAAGATGAAGGAAAAACTTGAAGTAACTGAAATATGGTTCTAAAGAAGCTTACCTGATATAAAGTGGGGGATCAATTCCATATTACAATCAATATATAAACTGATCCCTCACTTTTTGGTCAGGCCAGTTTTTATATCTTTATATTCCTGAGATTCAAAAGTAAAAGGATGCATTCCAGAAGCTGAGTAGAGTATTAAGAGACAGGAAAATTTCCCTAGAAACAAAGAAGAGAGTGCTGGATTGCTATGTGATGTCAGTTCTTCAATATGTAAGTGAATGCTTGACAATATCATGAAAGATGAAGGAAAAACTTGAAGCAATTGAAATTTGTTTCTACAGAAGGATGCTGCGGATATCATGGATTGACCAATGATGAGGTCTGGAAAAGGATGGAAACGAAAAGGAAATAAACACTGAGCATCAGGAAGAGGCAGCTAAAGTTTCCGGGACATGCAATGAAAAAGGAAGTTTTAGAGAACCTGATACTAACAGGCCAGATAGAGGGAAAAAGAGACTGGGGAAGCAACGGATAACATATTTGAAAGGACTGATCAGGTGGATGACAGAACGGGGGTTGCGTGGCGTAACAGGAGAAAGCGTGCTAAGAGCCACCAGGGATAGGGAGACGCGGAAAGCCATGATTGTCTACATCCGGAAAGGACAGATCACATAGAAGAAGATATATGCCAACTGTTTATAAGCAATTATAATGTGGATATAAAGTGGGGGATCAAATCTATATTATAATCAATATATAAACTGATCCCTCATTTTGTGGCCACACTAGTTTCTATACATTTATATTCTAGATTCATGGGCTAGAGCGGGGTTTTGGTGGTGTAACAGGAGAAAGCGTGCTAAGAGCCAACAGGGATAGGGAGACGCGGAAAGCCATGATCGTCTACATCCTGAAAGGACAAGCCACACAGATGAAAAGGAAGACCTTCTTCAGGTAACTGCGTCTCCTTGGCCTGATATGGAACGATTACATCGAATCTATAGCTGCGTCTACTGCTAGAAAGATCAGGTAACTGGGTTAAGCCAGAAAGTTTTTTCTCGTCAAAATCCATCTCGCACATTTATAAATCTATCATGCAATGAATACCGTTGCATAAGTGGTCGGGTGCTCGTGCTATTTATCTCAACAAAATCCAAAGAACAATCTGCAATATAATAGGTCCTGACATGGCCTCTCGACTTCAGTCACTTTCTCACTGATGTAGCATTGCTTCCTTGTCTAATATTTTCTTGGCAACTTCTCTGACAAGCTTTATTCTCTAGGGCTATAACTACATGAATATAAGCAAGCTACTAGGTTGTCATATGGGTCCCACTCTTTTACCGTGGAAATAGTTAAATAAAACTACCACTTATACTAGAACAGTTTCTTTTCTCGCACTTTCCGTTTACTTACTTCCTTGACAGCTATAAAAATTTATATGCAGCCTCAATTACCATTTCCTATCTCTTTGAATCCCGTTCATCTTTTATCCTTTCTTCAATGCCCTCTGTACCCAGTCTTTTCTCTTCCTTGATAGCTACAATCTTCCAACATTTAAATGCAACGTCAATTTCCATCTTCTATCTTCTTGAATCCCGTTAATCTTGTACCCTTTCTTCAATGGCCTCTGTACCCAGTCTTTTCTCTTCCTTGATAGCTACAATGTCCAAAAATTTAAATGCAACGTCAATTGCCATCTTTAATCTCCTTGAATCTCGTTCATCTTTTATCCTTTCTTTAATACCTCCTGTATTCAGCCTTTTCTTTCACTGTAAGCCCAAGCTCACTAGTGGAGGTCCCGCCTTCCTTGGGGTGAGATGATTAAAATAAAACAAAAAGAAATCAACTCTTTAATCTTCGTCCAAAATATGCTGTATCCAGGGATTGAACTCACAACACTTTGGCTCAAGTCACTGGATTCAAGTAACGATTTTAACCACTGGGTCATGTGTCCTTCGAATACGAGTCATGAGTTTGATCTGCAACTTGAAAATGAAAGATTTAATAAAATAACAAAAAATTAAATCCGAGCAAGATCACGTAAATGCGCGAAAAAAAAAACTCATAAAGACGGGATGGAAAGCCTGAAACTCTTTATGCGTACACGATCTAATGAAACGCAGAGTGAGCTGAGGAGCCGTAGCTATGGGATGGTGTCGAAAAGAACGTTCCCATTATTTGATTAGGTGGCAAGGATTTCACCATGCTTCGTCATTCTTTCTCTAAGGTATTTTTTACGTTTCTAGTTAATGATATTATCGGAATTAGTTGTTAAGAGACAACAATGTGCGAAATGTGTTAAAAAAAAATAAAACAGAAAAGAATACTGACTTAAGGCGATTGAGTCGTCCGCCATAGTTTGCAAGGGAGATAACTCTCAGACAATCTTGTTACATCTGTCGAAACCAATTAGCGTTGCTAATGGCAAAATCATTTAATATCTGCGTGTATTTACCTGTCTGCCTCTTTGCCTCTACGTACTTATTTTCCGTTATTTATTAATCGATTTCACCTCTCTTGGTATATATAAGCTTGTTTATATCTAATCCCATCCTTATCTATCTATCTATCTATCTATCTATCTATCTATCTATCTATCTTCAATATACGTTTATCTATCTACCTCTCTCTCTTTCTAAATTTGTTCACACCTAATCATCTGAGAGAACCCTTTCTCCTTTCCATCAGTACAACTGGTCACATGAAGTGGAAAAATTATATTGAATCTATTGCAAGATCAGCTGCTAAAAAGTTAGTTCACTGTGTTGTCCGAGAAAAGTTTTCTCTCTTAGATAAGTCTACCATTTGTCTATACTTAGAATATTCCTTCCAATGTTGTCCAGTTCTCCTGCTATATATTTAAAGATATTTGACAAAATTCAAAGAATCAGCAATATTATTGGTCGTGACCCGGCACCTCAGCTTCGGTCACATTGCCATCGCCCTAAAGTTTTTTCCTGTGCATCTTTCTAAACATATGTCCAAAGTAATTTTTAGAATGAGTTATTTTCTATGGTAGCTAGACATTATGAATTGATGCGCTGTACTAGATTGACAACAAGGTCTCATCGATTTACAGTTGAATTCGCTAGATGTTCTATTCTAACAGTTTCTTTTCTCGCACTTCTCGCTTGGTGATATCTCTTCCCGCTTTAAACTTTCCAGTCAACTTTAAAAATCTGAATGCAATGTCAATAGCTATTTACAGTCTTCCTAGTTACTCATCTTTAGTATTTGTTTCTTTAATGTTTCTGATTTCTAATAATTCCACACCCAGTAATCTGTTGTGTCCTACTGACTTCGGTGCCTTGCCTGGGGTGAATTTGATAAAAACAAATACAGATAGAGTGATAGGTAGACGGATAGATTGACCAAATGAAAGTTTGAAAAGAAAGATAGTATTAGGTTGTCCCAAAAGTTCGTAAACACTTGCAAACTTATTGAAATGTTACCAGAAAACCCTTGCAAAGAATTGAAATTTTACTGGCAAAAACAACAAAAATTATTGCTCCAAATAAAGGCCATCATTTTCCAAGACTATCTGCCATCGATCTGCAAGCTTTCGGATCTGGTCAAAGTACCCTTCAGCCGGCTTCGAATCAAAGAATTCTTGACACGCTTCCGCGACTTCATCAAACGAGTCGAACCGGCGGCCCTTCAGAAAGTGTTGCATTGAGCAGAAAATGCCGTAATCTGATGGAGCACAGTCAGGACTGTAGGCTGGATGTGGCAGAACCTCAACGCCGTCCTGCTCTTCAAACTTGTCTTTGGTCTTCCTGGCGGTGTGTGGCTTGGCATTGTCCTGCTGCATCAAAGCGCGCTTTCGGTTGATCAGAGCCGATTACTTTTGCTTCAACTTTTCATAGACTCGCTCAAGTTGCTGACAGTAAAGTTCGGCACTGAGGACACGACCATTCGGAACCAATTCAAAATGCACGATTGCTTCAAAGTTCCACCAAACGCACAACATGACTTTCTTGCTGAATCGATCTTGTTTGGAACCGACGGTGTCTCTTGCCCTTTCTGAACCCATCGCTTGTCTCGATTGTGCTGGACCAGATAGACCCATTTCGCATGTGTTTCCGAACTTTTGGGACAATCTAATAAAAATGTAACATTCAGACACTCCTGTGTCCTTTGTCAACGAGACTACTTCTTCTATGGGCCCTGTCCTTTCAGAACGTAGGCGATCATGGTTCTCCACATCTCCCTATCCCTGGTGGCTCTTAGTATGTTTTCTCCTGTTATACCTCGCAACCCCCGTTCTGTCATTCACCTGATCAGGCCCTTTAAATATGTTATCTGCTGCCTTCTTCTGTCTCTTTTTCCTTCTATCTGGCCTGTCAGTATCAGGTTCTCCAAGCCCTCCCTCCTCATTGCATGTCCCAAGAACTTCAGTTGTCTCTTCCTGATGCTCACTATTAATTTTCTTTTCGTTTCCATTTTTTCCAACACCTCATTGTTGCTCGCATGTTCGGTCCACGATATCCGCAGCATCCTTCTGTAGAACCACATTTCCGATGCTTCAAGTTTTTTCCTCATCTTCGATGATATTGTCCACCATTCACTACCGTATTAAAGAACTGACATCACATAGCAATCTAGCACTCTCTTCAAGTGAAAGTTTCCTGTCACTTAATACTTTACTCAGCATCTGGGGTGCATCCTTGTGCTTTTGGATCTCAGGAATATCAATGTATAGAAATTGCTCTGACCACAAAGTGATGGATCAGTTTATATATTGATTGTAATATGGAATTGATCCCCCAGTTTATATCCGGTAAGCTTCTTTAGAACCACATTTCAGTTGCTTCAAGTTTTTCCTTCATCTTCGAACATATTGTCCATCATTCACTGCCGTATTGAAGAACTGACATCACATAGCAATCTAGCGCTTACTTCTTTGTTACTAGTGAATTTTTCCTGTGTCTTATTACTTTACTCAGCTTCTGGAGCGCGTCCTCCGCCATGCCAATACGTCTTCGGATCTCTGTGTCGACTAGATATAACAAATGAAGTCGGATTTTTCAGTATGTGCTAAATCAACCCATAGCTCATGGAAGAAGAGACATATTACATCATATTACTATATTAATGTGTAGTAATAAGTCGGGGGTCAGTTTATTACTTCATAAATACAGCAAACCGACCCCCACTTTATGCCCAGTAGAAGCTTTAATTATGTTTCCTATTATTATATTAAGTCAGGATAGGATAGAATCTGGTAGTTTTGGAGTAAATGTTTGCAACGATTAAGTGCCTTTTGTTGCAATGGATACCGGTCCAGAATGAGAAATAAGAAAGCAGAGTACCAAATTTTTTTTTTTTTAATCATATGGCCCCGAGCAAGGCGGTAACACCACTGATGTGCAGGGGGCTACATAGGAGTGAAGAGATTGGAAAAGAGAAAACCGGAAACCGCATCCTAAACAGAAAATAAGGGATGAGCGTCTTCACCTGTTCAATAGACGTGGGTGGAGTGTGATTCCAGTCGAATATGCTGCAACCCCTTGTGAATCCATTTTTCTCCCTCCACCTATGGGTTAAATAGCCGGATAGATACAGCCGTGATTGACAACCCCTCTACCATGGAATGATATAGCAAACTAATGCTAGAAAATGGATGTGCCTTGTGGTGCAGTGGATATCGACTCGGAACGACAAATCGGGATGCCGAGTTCGAATTCCAGTTGAATTCCTTGCATTCACTTACGCGCAAATACCATTGGAAAAGGTATTAATCCGTTTCTTCCTTCCAGTTATTGGTTAAATAATAGGACAGATTAGGTTCTATAGCCTTGGCTGGCAACTAGTCTACTAGGCAATGGCAACCTATTACGAGATAATCTTCTTCCCAGTCAGTCATGTCTTTTTCGAGACATGATCACCCAAATCGTGTATCACCTATGGCATTTAAATGACTGACTGAATAATAGTTAGAAACATGATTAAGGCTTCTACTGGGCGTAAAGTGGGGGATCGGTTTTCTATTGCTAAAAAGTAATAAACTGACCCCCCTCTAATTACTAATTAATAATATAATACATATCTTTTCCCTCTAGCTATGAGACAAATAACATGACAGACTGGGTTCTATAGCCTTGTTCAGAAACCAGTCTACTGCAGATAGTAATGGCAACCTACAGCGGGATAATCTTCTACCCAATCAGTCATGGCTCTTTCGAGACATGATCGCCGAAAGCGTGTATCACATATGGCACTTAACTGACTGAATGCTAGAATATCTTCTGACCGATTCACTGAGTGTGTCTAAATTCATATTTAAACTTTTAGTAAGACAGTTTAAAAAAAAATGTATTTTACCACGGACTTTGGATGTTCTTGTCAGATAGATAGATAGATAGATAGATAGATAGATAGATAGATAGATAGATAGATTGGAACAGGCTGGGATATATATATATATATATATATAGATAGATAGATAGATAGATAGATAGATAGATAGATACGAACAGGCTGGGATAGATAGATAGATAGATAGATAGATAGATAGATAGATAGATAGATAGATAGATAGATACGAACAGGCTGGGATAGATAGATAGATAGATAGATAGATAGATAGATAGATAGATAGATAGATACGAATAGGCTGGGATAGAGAGATAGATAGATAGATAGATAGATAGATAGATAGATAGATAGATAGATAGATACGAACAGGCTGGGATATACATATATATATATATAGATAGATAGATAGATAGATAGATAGATAGATAGATAGATAGATAGATACGAACAGGCTGGGATAGATAGATAGATAGATAGATAGATAGATAGATAGATAGATAGATAGATACGAACAGGCTGGGATAGATAGATAGATAGATAGATAGATAGATAGATAGATAGATAGATACGAATAGGCTGGGATAGAGAGATAGAGAGATAGATAGATAGATAGATAGATAGATAGATAGGAACAGGCTGGGATATATATATATATATATATATATATATATATATATATATATAGATAGATAGATACGAACAGGCTGATATATATATATATATATATATATATAGATAGATAGATAGATAGATAGATAGATAGATAGATAGATAGATTTTTTTAAAAATCGGTATCACTCCAAGCAAAGCTATAAACCACTAAAACACAAGTGGTTACTAGTGTAGAATAATTAGGAACAAAAACATTAATAATGAGTAGAAAGAGAAAAATGTATTCAGGTGGACAGTTATGGGCGATTGACATTTCATTTTTTTTTTCAGATTAAAGTCGTCCAGAGAGAATGAGACCAAAAAGAAGTTCCACAAGTGAGAAGTGTGAAAGAAGAAACTATTATCATAGGACTTACAGTTGCATTTAACTATCTCACTGTAAGTTGATGATATCTCGATGTCAGTCTTGTCAGTCAGTCAGTCAGTTAAGGACCATACGCGATACACGCTTGGGCGATCATGTCCCGAAAGAGACATGACTGACTGAGGAGAAAATTTTCCCGAAAATATGGTAGACTGGTTGTCAAGCAAGTCTGTAGAACTCAATCTGTTCTGCCCATAGCTCATGGAAGAACAGACGGATTATATCATATTACGATATTAATGTGTAGTAATTAGTGGGGGATCCATTTATTACTTAATAAATACAGAAAACCGATCCCCCACTTCATGCCCAGTAGAAGCCATAATCATGTTTCGAATTATTATATTCAGTCAGTTAATTAAGAGCTATAAGTTATACACGCTTGGGGGATCATGTCTCGAAAGAGACATGACTAACTGGGCAGAAATCTTCCCGCAGTAGGTTGCCATTCTTTTCTGTGGTACACTGGTTGCCAACCAAGGCTATAGAATTCAATCTTCCTTGCTATTTAACTCAGAGGGAAGAGACGGATTAAGTCCTTTCCCAATGGTATTTCCGCGTAAGTGCAAGGAATTCAATTGGTGTTCGATCTCGGCTCTCCGATTTCTCGTTCCGGACTGATATCTACTGAAACACAAAGCACATATTTCGTTTAATTTCATATTCTAGACACCAAAGCAAAGAGCTCAACCGAACAATCAAAATGAAAGCATTTATGGAAACAAAAAACCCAAAAAAAACGGAAACTTTAAGCGGTGAGCTAGTGACTGAACCGTAGCGGCGAGATGAGGCTCAACAATATTACTGGGGCACCTGATTGTATGTGGTACCAATATTCTAAGACTACTAGACATACATATAATACATGTAAACTTATTTATAAATGGAACTTTTTCTGCGTGTCTGTCTCTGTGTGTCCGTAACATATAGACTCCAAAACGGCTGAAGCGATTTTCTTGAAAATTTACACAGTTCTACTATAATCGTCTGCGAGTGTTCTTAGCTCGGTTTTGTGTCGAGGTATCCCCGATAAATCTCGAAAATCGAAAGAATTGGGTTATAGAAGGTGTGGTCCGATTTTAATCAAATTTGGTACACTCATAGACAAAGACATAAGAAACGATATTCAGAAGTTTCAATGTTGCAGTTCTTACAATAGTGCAGAAAATCTGTAATATATATATATATAAAAGGGAAGATGTTTGTGTGTGCGCCTGTTTATCTACCTGTATGTCTATATTTTTTTCAGCCCTTTTATTTTAGTTTTTGCTTTAACTGGAAACACCTATTGCTTTTTAGTCTTTCGTGCCAAAGTCCAAAGAGTTTGAGCTCCATGACCATGGATTAGTTTTAAAACCTTCATTACACGCGAGCAACGTCGGGCTATACTGCCAGTCACTCAATAAGTCCGAGCCTGTCATATAGATGGTGCCACTAATAAAAAAAATTCCATATGGCTTTTATGAAGTACTAAACTTCAAATGGCACGTGACAAAATTTGGACCCAATCAGATCGTTAGTTTACAAATTACAATTATCTAAGTGAAACTATTGTTACAATTTTTCAAAACAATGGAAAAATCTTAATTTCGTCTATTGATAAAACATTACTTTCTGATGAGAAAAAACACTGTTCAAGCAAAGAAATGGCCTGAAGTGTTATTCGGACTCTGCTCCGGCGGAAACAACGGATAAGAAGTGGTCTGCTGAATTTAAAAGCGATCGTGCAAATACAAATGATGCTGAACGCTCAGGTCGCCCAAAATCGGCATCTGTTCCGGTAAAAAACAAAAAAATCCACAAACTCGTTTTGGCAGATCGTAAATTGATGTTGCCTGAGATTGTTGTGAACTGGACGACGTAGTTACCATTTGTTGTGGCTCGAACGTCGTGGTAGTAATTTGAAAGTGGAGTCACCATTATAAAGTAGAATGGTTGTCCAATCCATTACATTTATAATAAAAATAACCCAGAGAACAATATAACAAGAAGTAGAGTCTGTAATGTGATAGGTACTGATCTGGCGGCTAGACTGCAGCCACTTCCCCACCGTCGAAATGTGGCCTCCTTTTGTCTGTTCTATAAATACTTTCATGCCTTTTGCTCGGACGAACTTAAGTCACTGGTGCCTCCTCAACAGGTGTTTACTCGTGCAACCAGATTGGCAACTGGGTCCCACCCATTCACAGTTGGGTTAGCGAAATGCAGACGACAATTCTACTCCTGCAGCTTCGTCTCTCGCACTTCCCGCCTGTGGAACTCGCTCCCATATTCTTGCTTTCCTGACGGCTACAACCTCCAGAAATTTAAATGCAATGTCAATACTCATCTATTAACCACTGGACTCTAGCTCTCTCCACACCCCCGTATATCCTTCCCTTTCTCTCCACCTATGTATCTGTCATCGCACCTGCTTTCTATTGTTCCTTTCTAACTAGTTTGTACTCCTCACTCTTTTCTAATTAATCTTTTTACATTTATGTAGCCCCCTGCACATCAGTGGCGTTTCCGCCTTGCTCGGGGTGAAATGAATAAAAAAAAATAATAACAATATATTAAAATAGTTACAGGATTGATTATTTTGTGCATGCAAGGTTTAGTGGAGAAAGTTCTCTCTTGGATGTTGAAGAAAATGTATCAATGTTCATACTGGAAAAGTTCCTGAAATAAGGAAATATTATGTTTGTACTAATTAGTAGTTGAATATAATTATACATGCAGTGAAATATGCTTGTAAGAGCGAGAGAAACATTTTTGGTTTAATTGCTGAACGCAGTTAGCGCAGTATGTGAGTTGAAAAGGAACTAACGGCATTTGGACTGTTAGCTCCGAAAAGCAGTTTCCAACTGGCCTAAGCACGTGTGAACATCAGCTTATATATTTCTGAATAAAGCGCGGGAAAAAAGAGGTTTCACGTGCGGTACTAATGTAAGAGTATGTGGGTATATGTGTGTATACGTGCGTACATGGTGATATGTATATAAGTATGTACATGCATGTACAAGTGATTCTACAAGATAGCAGCGGAGTTGAACAGTGTATTCACCATTTTGCATGAATATTTGTCAATGAGGAAGCTGTGTTCAAAGTAGATGCCGCGTTTGCTCACAGTCGATCAAAAACAACAACGCATCGACGATTCAGAACATCTGTTTCAACGCAACAAGAAAGAGTTTGTGCGTAGATATGTGACAATGAGTGAAGAAATCGCCAAAAACCGGCCAGAAATGTAGCAGAAGACAACGTACCAGGACACAAGTCGATCGCAACGATGGGAAAACTATATGAATTTCAATTCTAATTGCATTCACACTATTTCCAGATCTGGCCCCGACTCACTTTCCAAAATATAATCAAAGGGCCAAACAACACTTTTTTAAATCCTCTCTGAGTTGAGCGGATGTGCGTTGTGGTGAAGTGGATATCGGCTCGCAACGAGAAATCGGGGAGCTGAGTTCGAATTCTAGTTGAATTCATTGCATTCACTTACGCGCAAATACCCTTGTGAAAGGTATTAATCTGTCTCTTCCTTCCAGTTATGGATTAAATAACAGAACAGATTGGGTTCTATAGCCTTGGCTGGCAACCAGCCTACCGCAGAAAGCAATGGCAACCAACTGCGGGATAATCTTCTGCCCAGGCAGTCATGTCTCGAAAAAGACATGATCGCCCAAGCGTGTTTCACGTATGGCACTTAACCGACTGACTGACTTAGTTGAGCGAGAATTTTTCAGTACATCACACACACACACATACACAGACATCAGAGGGCACCCCTACGTAGTGTAATGGTTAGCAAGCTTGTCTCGCTAGAAGCTGTTACAACTGAGTAGTGAGTTCAATTCTCACTGGGTACGCCATGCTTTCGTCCTTGTACCACATGTAAGCGGGGCTTAGAAAATCAATATACACAAACATCAGATTCTTTCCTTATTTTTTCTCATTATAAAAATAACACTTGAATGTAAGATTTACCTTAAATGTATCATTATAGAAATTAGAATTTCGACTCACTTTTATATTTATTGTTTACTCAGGGGTCGGCTATCTACGGCACGCGTGCCACACGTGACACGTCACCAGTGGGATGATTTTTTTTCCCTGGAATACGAAAATTTAGAAAAGTCTGCTGCTATTCTCAACTGTTTAACATCCCTCCCGAGATTTTTCATCTGTCCTCTTCTTTCGGTTTTTGGATCAACTCATTCCTATGAGGAAATTTTCTCTTACTTCACGTAAGTTGAGCAAAGTTTCCTAACACCTGAGCATTTAGAAAACTGTACAAAACTCAAAGTAACAACGTATGTTGCCGATATGCAAGGGCAAGGCTCCCATTAATAATAAAAAACTTTAAAAAATGTTTATATTATTATTAAGAGGAAAGATCAAAGTATTTTTAATTCTTTAAAAAAATGTTTAAACCCTTCTAACACGTTCGAAATTTTTGGTAAAAATCTTCTTTTGATTTTATTTAGTGGGTAACCAAATTGTTACGAGAGTTTACAATCGAAAACGTAATATTACATAAGTCAATTTTTCTTTTCGGTGACAAACATTAATTTGGAAATTCTTGCAAAAATCGAATATTGTCGGATTTTAATGACTTATGACTTATTACTTATTCATACATAAATGAAATTAATTTTGAAATTATTATTTTAAAAAAATCTTGGTAGAAAAATTATTTTTACATCTGTTACTCCCGTAAATTCATGAAATTTTAAGAAGTTAAATTTTGTTTGTACATCTGTTGCATCTGTTACATCTGTTACTCCCGTAAATTCATGAAATTTTAAGAAGTTAAATTTTGTTTTTACATCTGTTACATCTGTTACATCTGTTACTCCCGTAAATTCATGAAATTTTAAGAAGTTAAATTTTGTTTTTACATCTGTTACATCTGTTACTCCCATAAATTCATGAAATTTTAAGAAGTTAAATTTTGTTTTTACATCTGTTACATCTGTTACTCCCGTAAATTCATGAAATTTTAAGAAGTTAAATTTTGTTTGTACATCTGTTACATCTGTTACATCTGTTACTCCCGTAAATTCATGAAATTTTAAGAAGTTAAATTTTGTTTTTACAACTGTTACATCTGTTACATCTGTTACTCCCGTAAATTCATGAAATTTTAAGAAGTTAAATTTTGTTTGTACATCTGTTACATCTGTTACTCCCGTAAATTCATGAAATTTTAAGTTAAATTTTGTTTTGTTAATTAAGACTCATTGGGGAATGCAAATCATTATTTTTTGGAAAGAAAATATGCTCCCAATGATAAAATAAAAGTGCAATATATCTATGACATTATTTAATTTGATAAACTTTAAATTGTTTGAATAAATAATATAAATTGAGGCCATTATAATCTGACAAAAATATTCTTTTTGATTTATAATGAAATTTTAAAAGAATTCCTTTCATTTTTCTTTAAATTATAATAATTTATAAACTTTCAAATATATTTTTAAAATACTGATTTGTTGAGGTTAGTTTAACAATTTATTAATCTAAGATTATACTTACTAATCGAAAAATAAAAACTTTAATACAAATCGTTGTGCCTTCCTATTTTTAAAATAATTTTAAAATTTTTTGTGTGTATTGAAAAATTTTTGGTTGGTATTTTCTATGTGTAAATTAAAAGGTCATGTTTTCAGATTTTCTTCCCCTTTACAGGGAAAAATTGAAAAATATACCGCTTGTGATCGCCATACACTTATCTTTAATCTGACAAACTGTCAACACATTTAATATACAGCGGACAGGTAAAAAAATTCAACTTTGTTAATAAGAAATAGTTTTATTCTAAATTTCATGATATAGATAAGTAATACTTGTTTAAATCAGATGAATTCAACATTATATTTTCTAATTTTCCAAAAATCAGTGTCGCAGATATATATTTTATTTTTGCAAGATTTTTAAAACCGAAATTTAACTTTTGTATATAAATCAGTCGATCGCTCAAAAATGGCCGAAAAATTGAAAAATGAAAAAACATCTCAAAATTTTAGATTCCAATATAATTTCTTTTTAAAATACACCAGAGATTTTGCACATTGGAAATAGTTGATTTTTTTAATCATTTCACACCAAGCAAGGCATTCCACTGCCACTATTGCACAGGGGGTTACATAGGGGAAAGTAATGAGAAAAAGTGGTTAGATATAGGAAATGCCAGAAGGAGGGTGATAGACGGGTTAGGATACCGATGATGAGGGTTGGGTAGATGGGAAGAGTGTGTGAGAGAATGGAATAGCAGGGGCACTTGACCAGATGTGGCAGAAGTATTCAATACACGGGCGGATGGTAAATGTAGAAATGTGCAGGATAGATTCAGACGGGAAAAACTTAGCTTTCAATTAAGACTAAAAAGTTTCGAGAAAACTTTTTTTATTTTAAAATATTTAATTTAAAATTTACATATCGAAAATGAGAGGTGCTACCAACTCTTATGGATGAATGATAAATAAATAGTTAATAACATTTCGGAGTTTAGGCGCAGACGTTAAAAGTATAGAGCTGAATCAATCTTTAAATAGAATCGGAAACACAATCCTAAGCACGAAACTAGGGATAAACCTCTACTGAAGGTCAAAAGACTGGACAGGAGTGTGAACCGGAAAATAGGCAAATCTGTTTACTCCTATTCATGAAAAAAAAATTATCATTTTCAGCCAAATTATTTCTAACTTACAAGTTCGCTTATAAGTTAGAAAATCAAAAATTAAGCATTGATTTTAAATAAATATATTATTTTCTAAGATAGTCAGATTAGAAAGCAGTGGGAATTTGATCTCAGAATTAGTGATCTTGTCTACGTAAAATTTTTAGGGTGACCTCCAGAGATACAAGATGTAATCTTGGATGTGGCTATATTTGTCCAGCTCTCTTAATACAGTCAATAGAAAAATAATTATGTTCTACATTTTTGAAAACGCAGCTAAACCGACACACAGCGCCAAGCGCATGTTACCTGATGGTGGATTAGACAAAGTACTTAAAATTCGATTACTATTAACGTTTTCCGAAAAATAACCAGACAGAATTTTACAGAATCTGCCTGAAATGCTTTAAGAACAACGCCGCGTGCCACCAATATTGTTGTCTTCTTATCCATTCAGCTTCAGCCTCATCTGATTCCAAAAACGCAGTTAATCAAAGGCTTCCGGCGCATGCGCAGCATTCCAGACGCACATTCTGAAATACATAAAAGCGGACATAGTCGTTTCTGTCACGGAACGGTTTTAATGGCGGAGAAGAAAGCTAAAAAAGGACAGATTTTTGTGCGAATAAACTAAATGCTCGATGTTTCCTGAGAAATTGAGACACGTTATTAAGAACTAGCAGTATAGCCCGGCATTGCTCGGGTGTAATGAAAGCTTTAAAACTAATCCATGGTCCTGGAGCTCAGACTCTTTGGACGTTGGCACGAAAGACTAAAAAGCAATAGTTGTTTCCAGTTAAAGCGAAACCGTAGACTGAAAGAAAAATGAATGGATGTAAGTCAAATTTTGATTTCCTGGTATCGATATCAAATAAGTTTTTTTCGTCGTAAACTGAATTTTGAAGGCTAAATAAGTCCTCTGAGTAAATGGTATCATGGCCGAGACTAAGAACTACAATTAAACCTACTTAGAGCCAAACCCGAAGCAAAAACTAAAATAAAATTGCTGAAAAAAATAGTCATACAGGCAGATAAACAGACAGACACACAAACATCTTGCCTTTTACATATATATATATATATATATATATATATATATATATTATCGATTTTCTGCACTATTGTAAGAACTGCAACCTTGAAACGTCTGAATATCGTTTCTTATGTCTTTGTCTATGAGTGCATCAAATTGGATTATCATCGGACCACTCCTTCTATAACCCGATTTTTTCGATTATCGATTTTCAATATTTATTAAGGGTACCTCGACACAAAACCTTGCTAAGAACACTCGCAGACGCTTATTGTACAACTGTGTAAATTTTCAAGAAAATCGGTTCAGCCGTTTCGGAATCTATAGGTAACGGACACACACACACACACACACACACACACACACACACACACACAAATTTCCATTAGATTAGTTTCCTTTTCTCTTTAGAAACTCGAAGCTAAAAAAAGAAAACCAATTAAATATTCCGAGATGAGGTACTGTAATTATTTACACTATTTAGAATATTTGGACTGTTGTCCTCATCTTTGTTGCCATGTACACGGCGTTTCGGCCGTTGTACGCTCCGGCCTTCATCAGGATTTATATATATATATATATATATACGTAGAGAGATCAAATGTAGAGAGATCATTAATATATGTCGTCATAGAAATAAATATAAATTGCAATAATTATCTTATTCTTCCATTTAGGCACAATAAGGTTTTTTTAATTTGTCTAAGCAGTTACCTTTCACCCCTACATACCACTACTAACCCAATGACCAAGCTACATACCTCCCACTACCATAGAAGAAATTGCTACTAAGATTCCGCTAGTTTAACCCTATAAAAGCCAATATCCATTAACCTAGGCCAAGTCTCCGGCATTAGAATTTATCCTCATTTTTTGTTTAAACAGGGTTGACAAAGTATATCTTAAAATGACATGTTGAAAATGGCTATTTCCCCTCTAAATTTTATCTGAATTTATATGTAACTGTAAATTTGTCTTTGAACACGTCTCGAAAACCCACCGCGTATAAACGCGGAGGGGGAAAAATGGAAACAAAAAACGAATCAAGCACTTGAACATTAGTCAAAGTACTAGTCGAAAGAAAAAGACCAGGAGACGAGAAACCTAACACGTAAAGCGCTCAATACACTAGTAGAGCAAACAAGTACTTACTGACATATATATATATATATATATATATATATATGTGTGTGTGTGTGTGTGTGCATGTGTATAAATATACATATGTGTGTATGTGTATGTATATATATATATATATATATATATATATATATATATATATAAAACTGTAAATTTGTCGTTGAACATGTCTCGAAAAACCCACCGAGTATAAACGCGGAGAGCAAAAAAATGGAAACAAAAAAGAAACGAACTAAGCACTTGAACATTAGTCAAAGTACTAGTCGAAAGAAAAAAACCAGGAGACGAGAAACCTAACACGTAAAACACTCAATGCACTAGTAGAGCAAACAAGTACTTACTGACATATATATATATATATATATATATATATATATATATATATATAGTGATGATCATCCACGTATACTGTCTTAATATGTATAGGAAAGAATATTAATAAAAAGTTTTGAATTTAAAAATGTACTTTTTTTGAACAGTATTTGTTTATTTTTATTATATTTTATATTTCAGACCGCCCTCGGTCCTTCATCAGAAACAACTGATTAGGGCGGTCTGAAATATAAAATATAATAAAAATAAACAAATACTGTTAAAAAAAAGTACATTTTTAAATTCAAAACTTTTTATTAATATTCTTTCCTATATATATATATATATATATATATATATATATATATAAATGATTATTTTCATCCAAGTTACTTTAAGTTATAAGTTCTAAATTCTTCTTCTTCTTTGTGTGCCGTCTTCTTTCAGGACATAGGCGACTATGGCTCTCCACATTCTCATATCTCTTCTCGCTCTTATGTCTCGAGCTGCTTTCTTCCATTTCTCTTGCCTTTTATCCGACCTGTGAGCATTAAATTCTTCAAACCGTTCTTCCTCATTACGTATCCCAGGAACCTTATCTGTCGCTTCCTAATGTTAAGTATGAATCTTCTTCTCGTTTACATCCTGTACAACACCTCATCGTTGATCACGTGCTCAGTCCATGGTATCCTCAACATCCTTCTGTAAAACCACAGTCTGCTGCCCCAAGTCTCTCCTTCATCCTTGATGAGGTAGTCAAACATTCAGGAGAACAGATATTACATAGAAATCCAGAGCTCTATTCTTTGTTTCTAATGAGATTTTCCTGTTCCTCAGTACTCTGGTTAAGTTTATGAAATGCGTTCTTGGGCACGTCAGTGCGTCTTTGGATCTCCGTGTTATACTTTTCGTTCTCTGTACAAAACACTTTTCACGTATTTAAATTTCATCTTTTGTTTTAGTTTCTCCGACCTGTAGTTGGCATTTTGGAAAAATTTATCCTCTCTTGACCAAAAAAGAAAATATTAATAAAATTTCATTATAAACATTCACAAGAATAGAAAATTCTCACGCGTGATCCTACGAGACCTGCACTAGACATCGTTAGGCAAGAAAGTCAACAGTTCTGCTTCCTGAAGTTACAATATGAATACGCACAATTTCAGGCTCGTAACAACCAGCCATTGTGATGCAGTGGATATTGACTCGGAACGAGAAAGTGGAGAGCCGAGTTCAAATTCCAGTTGAATTATCTTACTCGCAAATACTCTTGGGAATGGGATTATCTGTTGCTTGCCCATCCAGCTATGGGTTAAATAGCAGAACAGATTTGGTTCTATAGCCTTGGTTGACAACCAGTCTACCGCAGAAATTAATTGCAACCTACTGCAGGGAAATCTTCTGCACAATCAATCATGACTTTTTCGAAATTAACATGTAATTACAAAATTTATTTTGTTTTTGGTACCCAATCTTTCACAAGTAGATATACACTACCGGCCATAATTATTAAGCCATCCCAGTGTCTTAAATAAATGATGTATTCCTTACTATTTTTTAGTATTTATTGCCAAGTAAATAATTGTAAATGAAAATAGAATGTTTCTTTTGTTAATGCTGCACAATAACATGTGAATCAAATGAATTTATAAATATTTAATAATTACCTATATTGCAGTTTCATCATTGAAAGAATGAAGAAAATTTAGGGTGATTCGGACGAGTTCGTCTTTGCTTCCTTTTGCTTTCTTGCAAAGTAACAATAACAAAAGAACCATTCTATTTTCATTTAGCAATAAATACTGAAAATAGTATGAAATCATTTCTTCTAAAAGCTGGGGTTTCCTAATAATTATGGCCAGTAGTGTGTGTCTATATATATATATATATATATATATATATATGGGTTATGTCTTGAACGCTGTCACAATGCGTTGAGTGAAATAAAGGAAGGAAAGGAAGTTTTGTGTTACCTATTTATTAAACATTAATATTTCGAGATTAAAATCTCATCTTCAGAATGGCAGAGAAGCTTTTGACTGTCCGAACTTCTTTACGATCTCTCTGTGAATGGTTGTTGAGGGTTGTCCACTGCTGCTGTACGTGTGTGTGTGTGCGTGTGTATGCGTGTGTGTGCGTGCGTGCGTGTGTTTGTTCGTGTGTTCTAGCTGCTGTATGTGTGTGTGTACGTGTGTGTATTCTAGTTGGGGCATTAATAGTATGTGTGTGTCTAGTTGGGGCCTGTGTGGCATGTGTGTGTGTGTGTGTGTGTGTGTGTGTGTGTGTGTGTGTGTGTGTGTGTGTGTATTCTAGTTGGGATCATTATGGTCTGATGATATCAGTCCGCTTGTATGTGTGTTTTATCTTAATGTGATCTGAAAGTTCACTTGATTCTGTGACCGGGTCGTAGAGTATCAGTTTCATTACTGTTGTTTTATCTTTCTGATTTATCTGGTGGTGTTTGAGTGTTGTGTGTGCTTTCCGGTGTGCGGTGTTTTATAAGCGCCTTCGCTACCCTGCTGGGGGGGGGGATGTGTGCGTGTGGTTATTGTCATTCATTCAACTTTGTTATTATCTTGCCCTTGTGTATGAGCTTTATTGTTGTGGTGAGTATGTGTCATGTGCGTGTGAGCATTGTCTATTCTGTTATGTAGTCTAGGTTAAGCTCTTGTCGATTGTTGATTGGCGGGTGAAACTTAGCTATTATTAGAGACTCATTTATGTGCAGGTTATCTAATTTGCTCTCTCTAGCCTCGATGTTGACGGTTATGTTATTGTTAGTGTTATTGCATTTTTTTAAATGCTTTTGGAAAGACGACGCTTGCGTGCGTATGTGTTCTTTTATCCTAATATGTAATGGTATTGTGGTGCTGCCAATATAGAATGCCTCGCATTTGGCGCATTGTATGCGGTACACGACATATACCTGGTGGCATATACCGGTGCCTGCAATAGGGCAATTGGCTAGTGTGTATGTGGTGTTGTTATTTGTTCTGTGGTTGGGGTTGAGGTGTCTGCGGAGAGAGGGCCGTAGTGTGCCAGCTGTATATCCAATCCCTCTCTGCGGATACCTCGACGTATTTTTGATGTTATATTTTCACTGAAGTGTGGTAGCCTCAGGAAGCAGGTGTTAGATAGGGTGTGACGCCTTGGGCCTTTGCTACCTTTCCGTTCCAGGTGTCCCACAAAGGACTGTTGGTAGCCATTAGTCTCCAGTGTTTTCTTGAAAAGTGCAGTGTGGGTGTTAACGTGCTCTTCTTTGCTGCACTTGTTTCGGATACGTGCGAGCTCGTTTTCGATTTAGCCGGTCTTTGCGCTGAGAAGGAGGGCTGATCGGTAGTGGACAAACATATCCCTGCTGGCAGGCTTTTTGTAGAAATCGGTGTGAATATATATATATATATATAGGTGTGAGTTTGTAACCCTGGGTTTCACGCTCTTGCGATTGTCAGACAAACTGATTTGGTTATATGTTGGGTTGCGTATATTCGTCTATTTCTGTGGAAGTGGGGGGGGGAAGTACCACGCATATATAATATATAAATAATATAATATATATAACAAATTGCATGTAGATATATATGTATATATATATATTGATATTTATAATTATATACATGCACTTTTCACAGACACACACACACACACACACACATATATATATATATACATATATATTTCTATATACACTGGCGTGGCCTAATAATTATGGTTAGTAGTGTATATATATATATATATATATATATATATGTGTGTGTGTGTGTGTGTGTGTGTGTGTGTGTGTGTATATATATATATATATATATATATATATATGTAATATAACAATCTGGCCCCACCCGAGGAAGGCTGATGCAAGCGAGGGTGTTTCCGGTCGTTGAAAGGAACGGATGTCGTTTGACCTTATTTCCGGCAGCAGCGGAAATAACTACAGAGGCAAACAGAACAGGTGTCTCTGAGAATTACGTGGGCGTGCGTGGGCGAGGCAAAACCGGAAGAAAAAGTCCCGGTTCTGGAAGATTATAAAAAGACCTCGGCACACGGATTCGCCAGTAGAGGAGCAACAGAGATCGGCCGGTGAAGAGAGACACAACAGATAAGACTACACTCCCGTCAACCCATTAGAAGCGCGCTCTCTCAATTCTCTGTTCCCTATTCTACACGGTTCATCGTCATTAATAAAAATATAACTTTATATTTTTATATATATGCTGTTTTGAGGCACATAATTGGTGCCTGGTGACTTGCTGTTTTGAGACAACAAAACAGTTAGATGCGAGCTGGTTGCCACGGCGACGATTGAAATTCAACGGACTTAAAAACTACCAGATAGAAAGAAAAAAGAAGACGAAAATAGAAGCAGCCGCGCGACTATAGACATCAGCCAAGGTAGGTGACTCTTTGATTTGATAGTGTGTGTGTTCTGCTCGTGTTTATAATAAGTCTAGTTAGAAAAAAAAAAAAATGGAACAGCATACTTTTGCCGATTTTGTTCAAGGTCTGACCCTAGAATTGAGAAATGTGGCTTGTTCGGTGTCGAACACTTTAAGGGGGGAAGCTTTTTTAAAAAATATACAGCCATTAGCATGCAAAGAAGATGGTGGTTGTAGTGCTTGGTTGGAGGATATGGAGAGGTACTTTAAAGTTGTGCGCGTGGCAGAAGAGGACAAGTGTCAGGCAGCTCTTCTCACAACAAGGGGAGCTGTTGGACACTATGTATATAGACTAATCGCTAGTAACCCACAACTCACATGGAAGGAGTTCAAAACTTCCTTAAAGGAATATTACGGATTGGTTTTAGACCCCGACGCACGGTTAGTCGAATTAGTGAACATTAGGCAGGGTAGAACGGAGGGGGTGCAGGACTACATGCAGAGAGTAGTACGCCTAGCGGAGGGCGCATATGTTGGGGTTGACGGGAGGAATGAAGTTGTTACAAAACAAGTCCTAGGATTTTTTATAAAAGGTCTAAGGGATCGGGAAATAAAAATGGCAGTTATGAAGGATGAGCCACAAACACTAGAGGCTGCCTATCAGAGAGCGTTATCTGAGTTGAGATGGAAAATTCGACTCGACGCAAACTCTGAATACGAAGAGGAGCCTATGGAAATTTGTCACTCTCGGAGACGGGTACCGATAGAAGCCGTAAGCCCCGCTAAATCTAATAATAATAATGATAATAATAGGAATAAGAACAATAGAAAAGTTGGGACTCGTGAGCGGGAGAGGAACGGGAGCGTTGTTAGGTGTTGGAATTGTGGGAAAGAAGGCCACATAGCAAAATTTTGTAGACACGCCCCGGGAAACGGCAGAATTCCGTTCGTGCGACGCCCAACGAACGGAACAAGACGGTACCAACGCACATAGTTGGTAATATGGGCGCGCCAAATTCCATCTTTATTAGAATAGAACGTAGACCTTATAGGGCATTGGTAGATACGGGAGCAGAGGTATCAGTTATAAGCTGTAGGGCATTTAAAAAATTGCGACAGGGACTTGAACTGCAAAAAAGGGACATTAAACTTCGAACTGCGAATGGATCCCCGTTATACGTTGAAGGCCTTTGTCGTCTACAGGTCCAGATAGGAAGTAAGTCCATACCCCATGATTTTTTAGTTGTAAAAAATCTCAATAGAAACATTATACTTGGCCGAGATTGGCTGATGCAGAACGGGGTGAGAATGTATTTTGATTTGGGGGCATTGAAGATTGGTGAAGAATACGTGGCATTAGAGGAGGATGTTCATATTTCCTCTATTGTTAGGTTAGCTCAAAAAGTAACATTAAGACCTCAACATCTGCATGCTTGTCTGGGATTAACCAGGCTGAGAAATGGACGTGGCAAAGAATATGAAATCGAACAGCTGAGTAGTGGATATGTTAGCAACTTATGTGGTATATCAGTAGCCAACGCAGTTGTAAAAATGCCAAAGTCTCGTAAGTTTCAGTTGCTGATAATGAATAACACTAACCAGACAATCACTTTGAGACGGGGGTGTCCGCTGGCTAAATTGGAAAGGGCAGGTAATATTACTGAAATTACTATGCCCGATAAACAAAATAATAAAAGTCCTGATGTAGATTTGGAACAGGTACATGTATCGGAGGAATTCAAGCCTGAAATTAACAAATTGCTAAAAAGAAATAGGGACATGTTCGTTAGTGACGACAAGAACCTGGGCAGAACCGATACTGTGGAGATGCGTATCGATACTGGAACGCATGAGCCCATAAGAAAACGCCCATATCGCACACCCCTCAAACAAAGAAAGACAATGGATTCAGCAATCGACGAAATGATGCAGGCAGGTGTAATTGAGAGATCCAATAGCCCGTGGGGTTTTCCAGTAGTTTTAGTAGAGAAGAAAGACGGTAGTAAGAGATTTTGTGTAGACTTTAGAGCACTTAATAAGATTACAAAGAAATATGCTCGACCTCTTCCTGTCATCGATGATATACTGGCACCACTTGGTTCGGCAAGGTACTTTTCGAAGCTTGATTTAAAATCAGGGTACTGGCAAGTTAAGCTTCATGATGATGACAAAGAAAAAAGTGCATTCACCTGCCACAAGGGTCTGTTTCATTTTAATGTTATGCCATTTGGACTTGCAAACGCACCCGGCATCTTCCAGGAGTTAATGTCAGTTGTTTTACGGGGACAGGAAGATTTTGCTCTGGCATATTTAGATGATATTCTGATATTTTCAAATACGGTGGAAGATCATTTAAGACATATAGACACAGTCTTGAGTAGTCTACGTAAGCACAACCTTAAACTGAAGCCAGCTAAGTGTGAGTTCTTTAAGAAAGAGATCCAATACCTGGGGTTCAAGATAAGTGAAGAGGGAATACAACCAGACCTCAATAAAGCCAAGGCTATAAAGTCAGTTTCTACTCCAACCACTGTTAGGCAAGTAAGAGCTTTTATTGGGATGACCTCATACTATCGCCGCTTTATTAGAAATTTCTCTGATATAGCCGAACCGCTGGTCAATTTGACAAGGAAATATGCACGATTCCAATGGGACGATGCTTGCCAAACCGCTTTCGATACACTAAAAACGAAGCTCGCGGAGATGATAACACTAGCCTATCCAAACCCAAATAAGGCGTATAGGTTATATACTGACGCATCCGATCAATCGATTGGCGCATGCCTATCCCAGGTGGTGTACGATAAGGAAAATAGGAAGGATGTAGAAAAACCAATTTATTTATTGTCCCATAAATTAAGTGACACACAAACGAGGTGGTCAACTATAGAGAAAGAGGCTTATGCCATACACTATGCTCTTCAAAAACTGAATCACTACCTGCATGGCGCAACATTCACAATATACACTGATCATAGGCCCCTGGAGCACTTACTTAACTCGCCCATACAAAATAAGAAGATACAGACTTGGGCTCTGAGCATGTCTGGCTACAATTGCAGCATACAGTATCTTAAGGGTAAGGATAATGTTTGCGCGGATCTCTTATCACGCGCTGTTGATGTGAACGAAGACCATATTGCTTCTCCAGTAGATATAGATGATAGAAATTACTTGGTTAGTGTTATAAACTCCAACCTAATGGAGCTGGAAGAATTAGCAGCCCATAAAAATGTCGGAAATTCATCAGAGGCACCCGAACGGCCCACATTGAAAGGAATAGACATAATCAGGGAGCAAGAATCAGACAAAAACATCTTAGACCTGAAGATTAGATTACGAAATGGTAGGGCTACCAAAGCAGAACAGAAGAGATATATAGTAATGGATGAGGTGGTGTACTATTTGTCTCAACCTGATGATGAACCCCTCATCAGGCTGTATGTACCATCTCACCTTAGAAAAAGGGTGCTAGTTCAATACCATGATGACAGTGGCCATATGGGGGTGGATAAGACATTCCACTCAATAAAACAAAAGTATTTCTGGCCTTGTTTACTTAGAGAAATAAATGATTTCGTAGGTAAATGTATCCCGTGTCAGACAAGAAACCTAAAGAGGCAGCAACCCCACATACAGGAATGTGACTTCCCTCCTTTTCCTTTCGCAAAGGTTGCTTTAGAATCCAGTGATTCGGATGACGAATCCGGAGCGGAACAGACCGACTTTCCAGTGCACAAAAATCGACACCAACGTGTGGAATCAGACGATGAGTCTGATGTTCCATTAATGGAGCGTCGCATCATGACGCGACGTAAAATGGCGAATAAAAACGTGTCAACTATTGATAGTGATGATAGAATCGGTGGTATAAATAATGTTTCATCCACGTTCGAGGATGATTGCTCAAAGTGCGAAACGTCTGGATCTACTCATGTAGATCAGGGTTTTTCTAGGGAATCACCTAGCAGCGAAGATGCCCAAATGAGGCAAACGTCTGTTGGGGCAAAAAGCACGGATAGACCTGTAGATTCCACAGTTGATCGGAACAAAAAGAAAGAACAACTGAAAAGTCTTGTAGACTTATTGGCTGATATGCTATAGGATTGGGAAAGAAAGCAGTGGGAGGATTAACGATAGTTTAAGTGAAATAGTTAGGTCACCTTCCTTATAGCAAAACATGCGGAAGGTACAAACTAAGGAATTACGAGTCACGGGTCCATTTTTTTTTTTAGACTAAATTAAGATAGATGAAACCTCTAATCCTCCACAAGTAAATTGCATGCGGATTAACGTTGGAATCAGGGTAATTTTCTTCATTTTCTATTGAACATTTCTCGGTCAGACTATGAATGATATGTACTGCAGATAATGGTCATTTTTCTGTGTTCAAACATAGTATGTTTGAAATTAAATTAAATTAAATGAAGGTACATGTGTAACAATAAACTCGAGCAGAAGCACGCATGGTGTTGGTCAAAGGTCATTTACTCGATGTCAGTTTAGAAACTGGGGCGCGGTTACCGCCTATGATCATGTGGTCGTGCATCGAGGCGTCTACGCTTATGGACAGAGTCGAGAAAAAAATGAACATTTTTAAGAACTTTGCCCAATTCTGTGAAAATGGATATTTAAAAAAAAAAAAAAAAAAAAAGAACAATGAAACATCGAGCTGGTAGAACAATTTTCACGATGGACACGAACATTGTTGGGTTGCCGATGTAGGCTCCCCTATTTTTTTGTTGTTTTTTTGTTTCGGCATGCACATGTTTTGTTGTTTTGGCGTGCACATGTTTTATACAATTGTCGGGCTTGTGTGGCATGGGGAGGAGTTTGAGGGTGTTGCACTTAAAATGTTCTTAGGTGAACATTTTGGAAAATGGGAGGGCGAGGAATGTAATATAACAATCTGGCCCCATCCGAGGAAGGCTGATGCAAGCGAGGGTGTTTCCGGTCGTTGAAAGGAACGGATGTCGTTTGACCTTATTTCCGGCAGCAGCGGAAATAACTACAGAGGCAAACAGAACAGGTGTCTCTGAGAATTACGTGGGCGTGCGTGGGCGAGGCAAAACCGGAAGAAAAAGTCCCGGTTCTGGAAGATTATAAAAAGACCTCGGCACACGGATTCGCCAGTAGAGGAGCAACAGAGATCGGCCGGTGAAGAGAGACACAACAGATAAGACTACACTCCCGTCAACCCATTAGAAGCGCGCTCTCTCAATTCTCTGTTCCCTATTCTACACGGTTCATCGTCATTAATAAAAATATAACTTTATATTTTTATATATATGCGTGTTTGTTGTTTGTCGATATATAACATATATATTGATTGTTTAATACTTAGTTTTTGGTCCTAATAGGGTTAGCCCAGTACACATTTGTATTAAAAAGTGTTCTATACAAGTATATTGTAAAACTTTTGAATATTTTTCATTTTTCATCTTTGCTTCCTTGCTTGTAAAATTCTGCAAAGTAGTAATAACAAAAGAACCATTTTATTTTCATTTGGATATAAATACTAAAAATAGTATGAAATACATAATTTCTTTAAAATAATCTATGGTGGCCTAATAATTATGGATGATAATGTATGTAAACTTCGTTTTGAATATCGAATTTAAAATATATATAAAAGTGTTTTTATAGAAATACTTTTGTGTTTTGTTTGAACTTTTTATATATTTTTATGTTGTTGAATGTTTTATACACCTTAATCTCGCTGCTGAACTTGAACGGGATCTACACTCTGTGGTGAGTTGGGGCAAGAAGTGGCTTGTCAACTTCAATTCATCTAAGACCAAGCTGTTGTCTGTCAACCATTACAGGCAACCTCTCCTGCCTCCCATAAGCATGGACCAAGCGATTCTCCCTGAGAGCAATACACTACGCCCCCTCGAACTTACCCTGTCCTCAAACCTCAAATGGAACCAATATATTGAATCCATAGCAAAATCTACTGCTAAGAAGGTTGGGTCACTATGTCTATCCAGGATGTTTTTTTTTTCGCCTGAATCCATCCTGCATATATACCAGTCAACCATCCATCCGTGCATGGAGTACTGCTGCCATTTATGGCCAGGCGCTCCTGCCGTTCTCCTCGGTGTTCTTGACAGGCTCCAAAGGAGAGTCTGTAATGTGATAGGTACTGATCTGGCGGCTCGACTGCTGCCACTTCCCCACCGTCGAAATGTGGCCTCCTTTTGTCTGTTCTATAAATACTTTCATGCCTTTTGCTCGGACGAACTTAAGTCACTGGTGCCTCCTCAACAGGTGTTTACTCGTGCAACCAGACTGGTAACTGGGTCCCACCCATTCACAGTCAAGTTAGCCAAATGCAGATGACAATTCTACTCCTGCAGCTTCTTCTCTCGCACTTCCCGCCTGTGGAACTCGCTCCCGTATTCTTGCTTTCCTGACGGCTACAACCTCCAGAAATTGAAATGCAAAGTCAATACTCATCTACTAACCACTGGACTCCAGCTCTCTCCCCACCCCCGTATAACCTTCCCTTTCTCTCCACCTATGTATCTGTCATCGCACCTGCTTTCTCAGCTTTCTGTTGCTCCTTTCTAACCAATTTGTACTCCTCACTCTTTTCTAATTAATCTTTTTACAGTTATGTAGCCCCCTGCACATCAGTGGCATTTCTGCCTTGCTTGGGGTGAAATGATTAAAAAGAAAACAAAAACAGGTTTATGCTATACATTCCGGCACAGCAGATGGGAACGAACTCGGCATTTCGGTTTCCTATTCTGGGCGGCTATTCATTATACCGCTAAATTTTACATTTATTGTCAATAAAGATTGATTCTGAAGGAGAGCCTGCGGTGTGTTTGCTACTCCTGTTCCTAACGAAACACGCTGCTGAATACGTTTTATGTTCAGAACGATATCAGAAAGTGAAAAGAGAAAAATATATGTCTATATAATCGATAAAAAAGATCTATAAATATATAAATAAGACCAAGTCGTGGAAATTTTGCTTTTAGAGAACATTTTTTTTTTGTTTTTATTGTGCTTCCATACAATCCTGACTTGTGGCAGAGACGAACGTACTGATTGCCTTATATTTTATTTTTATTTTTGTGCTTTAAGTACCGATTGCATTTCATGATACATTGTTTGGCCTTTAATTACTGTGAAGGAACAAAAGCTGGTTTAGTAAAAAAAAAAAAAAAAGAAGAAATAAAAAAAAGAGAAAAAACTAAAAATGGGTGATAAAAAAAAAGCGAAACAAGGAGGAATAGGAGGAGTGGAACGAAATTTCCTGTCCCAGCTGATCGAAACAAGTGGTAAGAAAAATATTTCCGGATAAGCATATTAAAAATACAGATGACACGTTGTGAGATTGAACTTAATAATAGCGATGACAGAGGAGAATGAAAAAAAAAAAATATATATATATATAAGTAAGTAGATATTAGAAAGAGGAGGAAAAGGACATGATATTATTATTATTATTATTATTATTATTATTATTATTATTTACTCGATGGAGATACACGCGAAAATTAACAGGTGGCGTACACTGGAGATTAATCGAAAGAAAAAAAAAATGAAAGATAAAAGAAGAGAAAGAAGAAAGGAAATGATAATAAGAGACAACGTAGAGGAATTTGAAAAAAAGATAGAAGGAAAAAAGTAAAAAGAAAAAGAAAATTAAATGAATGAACCAGGACGACTATATAATTAAGTAAGGAAAAAAAAAGAAAGAATGAATGAAATAAATAAAGAAAAAAATTAAGTGAATGAACAAGGACGACTAAATAAAGAAAAAAGAAAGAAGAAAAGAAAGAAAAAAAGAAAGAATGAAATAATTAAATAAGTAAAGAAAGAAACAAGAAAGAAAATTAACTGAATGAAAAAGGACGACTAAATAAAGAAAAATGAAAGAAGGAAAGAAAGATATAAAGAATGAAATAAATAGATAAATAAATAAATAAATAAAGAAAGAAAGAAAGAAAGAAAGAGAGAAAGAAAGAAAGAAAAAAATTAACTGAATAAACAAGGACGACTAAATAAAGAAAGAAAGAAGGAAAGAAAGATATAAAGAATGAAATAAATAAATAAAGAAAGAAAGAAAGAAAGAAAGAAAAAAATTAACTCAATAAACAAGGACGACTAAATAAAGAAAGAAAGAAGGAAAGAAAGAAATAAAGAATGAAATAAATAAATAAATAAAGAAAGAAAGAAAGAAAGAAAAAATTAACTGAATAAACAAGGACGACTAAATAAAGAAAGAAAGAAGGAAAGAAAGAAATAAAGAATGAAATAAAGAAAGAAAGAAAGAAAGAAAGAAAGAAAAAAATTAACTCAATAAACAAGGACGACTAAATAAAGAAAGAAGGAAGGAAAGAACGAAATAAAGAATGAAATAAATAAATAAATAAATAAATAAAGAAACAAACAAACAAACAAACAAAGAAAATTAACTGAATGAACAAGGACGACTAAATAAAGAAAGAAAAAAAAGAAGGAAAGAAAGAAAATAAATAAATAAATAAGGAAAGAAAGAATGGAAGGAAACTTAAGTGAATGAACAAGGATGACTATATAAATAATTAAAAAACGAAAAAATGAAGAAAGAAAAAAGAAAAAAGAATGAAAAAACGAGAGAAAGAAATGAAGAAAGAAAAGAAAATTAACTAAATTAACAAGGGTGACTATATATAAATAAATAAGAAAGTAAATAAATAAAAAAAGAAAGAAACAGAATTACCAGATGAATAAGAACAGCAACAACAACAACAATAATATATATAAAGAAAGAAAAATGATTAAAAAGTACAGGTAAGAAAAAATAAAAAATTATGAAGCCTTAATGATAAACGAAGAAAAAAGTGAATGAAAAAAGAAAAGTGGAAAGACAAGAAATACAAGTGAATGAAAAAAAAAAGAAGAAAAACAGGAAAACATAGATAAAATATAAGAACCAAAATGCGAATGAAAGAAAAAGAAATGAAAAGACAGAAAAACTGAACAAAGAAAGAAAAAATACAGAGAAAAATAGAGAGAAAAAAAAAGAAAAGTTCAGATATGTAAAAAGAGCATTACAACAAAAACTGTACATTCCTAAATTAAGTAAGGAGGAGGAAGAGGAGGAGGACGAAGAAGAAAAAGTGGGAAGGAGTGGCAGAGAAAAAGGATGAGGAGAACAAGTTGAAAAAGAGAATCGACAAGGAGGGAGAAAAGGAAAAAGAAGGGGAATATCGATGACGATGAATTGAAGAAAGGGAAAGACGACGAAGCAGAACTAAACGAAGGAGAATGTAGGATAAGAAAAAAGAAAAAGACGACTAGGTGGACGAAAAGTGAGGACGGGAAAGAAGAGAAGAGGAAGAAGGTCGATGAGCAAAGAGTTACGAGGAAGACGAAAAGAACAAGATGAATGATGAAAAAGACTCGAGGAATAATAATTAAGAGGAAGAGAAAAAGAAGACGGAGAAGGAGACGGAAAAATAGAAGAAGAATGAGGAGGTGAGTAGGAATAAGAGGAGAAGACGATGGTATAAGAAGAAGAAGAAGAAGAAGAAGAAGAAGAAGAAGAAGACAGAATAGGGTGAGTAGGAGTAAGAAAAAGAAGAAGATGAAGAGGAAGAAGAAGGAATACAGTGAGTAAGAGTAAGAGGAGAAGACGATGGTGTAAGAAGAAGAAATAGGGTGAGAATGAGTAAGAGGAGAATACGACGGTGTAAGAAGAAGAAGAAGAAGAAGAAGAAGAAGAAGAAGAAGAAGAAGAAGAAAAAAAAGAAGAAGAAATAGAGTGAGTAGGAGTAAAAGGAGAAAACGACGGTAAGAAGATGAAGGATGAATAGGGTGAGTAGGAGTAAGAGGAGAAAACGGCGGTGTAAGAAGAAGAAAAAGAAGAAGAAGAAGAAGAAGAAATAGGGTGAGTAGGAGTAAGAGAAGAAGAAGAAGAAGAAGTGTTAGGGTGAGTAGGGGTAAGAGGAGAAGACGGTGGAAGAAGAAGAAGAAGAAGAAGTGTTAGGGTGAGTAGGGGTAAGAGGAGAAGACGGTGTAAGAAGAAGAAGTGTTAGGGTGAGTAGGGGTAAGAGGAGAAGACGACGGTGTAAGAAGAAGAAGAAGAAGAAGAAGAAGAAGTGTTAGGGTGAGTAGGGATAAGAGGAGAAAACGGCGGTGTAAGAAGAAGAAGAAGAAGAAGAAGAAGAAGAAGTGTTAGGGTGAGTAGGGGAAAGAGGAGAAGACGACGGTGTAAGAAGAAGAAGGAATAGGGTGAGTAGGAGTAAGAGGAGAAAACGGTGTAAGAAGAAGAAGTGTTAAGGGTGAAGTAGGGGAAGAGGAGAACGGTGGAAGAAGAAGAAGAAGAAGAAGAAGAAGAAGTGTTAGGGTGAGTAGGGGTAAGAGGAGAAGACGATGGTGTAAGAAGAAGAAGTGTTAGGGTGAGTAGGGGTAAGAGGAGAAGACGACGGTGTAAGAAGAAGAAGAAGAAGAAGAAGAAGAAGAAGAAGAAGAAGAAGTGTTAGGGTGAGTAGGGGAAAGAGGAGAAGACGACGGTGTAAGAAGAAGAAGGAATAGGGTGAGTAGGAGTAAGAGGAGAAAACGGCGGTGTAAGAAGAAGAAGAAGAAGAAGAAGAAGAAGAAGAAGAAGAAGAAATAGGGTGAGTAGGAGTAAGAGGAGAAGACGGTGTAAGAAGAAGAAGAAGAGGTGTTAGGGTGAGTAGGGAGAAGGGGAGAAGACGACGGTGTAAGAAGAAAAAGAAGAAGGAATAGGGTGAGTAGGAGTAAGAGGTGAAGGCGACGGAGTAGGAAGGGAAAATTAGAAGAACGAGGAGGAAAGATAGAAGATGGAGTAGGAAGGTGAAAACTAGAAGAATCAGAAGAAGTAGGGGGAGTAGTAGTAAGAAGGGAAGACGATGAAGTAGGAAGGGGAAAACTAGTAGAAAGAAAACATGAAGGAAGGGGAGTAGGAATAAGAGAAGACGACGACGGAGTAGGAAGGGAGAACCTAGAAGAAGATAAAGAATCAAGAGAAGAAGAAGAAAAGATAATGGCGGCATTGATCTTTGTAGCGTTAAGGCAGACGATTATTTTTCGCTATTGTTCTGTTCTATGATAGACTGTGTTTATGCGTCCGATAACAAACAGAGGGAAAGAGACAAATACAAGTTAGAACATGAATATGAAAACAAAAAACAAAAAAAACAAAAAACAAAACAAAAAATAGAAAAACAGATGAAAAACATCAAAATTATAAACAAATAAATTAAGTGTATTATGATCTGAAAAAGTTCATTTGGGTGCAATTCTTTTTAACAACTTCTCATCACCTATACCAGTTAGGCTTTTGTCTTTTGAGTTTGGCTTTCATTTTGGGCATAACATTTTCAAGAGTGAATAATAAAAGAAACTAAAAAACAAAAAACAAACAAAAAAAAAACAATCAGATGACCAAAATGTCTCCCTATCTGGTAAAATAGCACGATTACGGAACGAAAAATGAACCTTAAAAGAGAGAGCCAAGCGACGATCAGCATTTTCTATCAATGTTGACATAACGAAATTTAATTTATATTGACACTTATACATAAGCAAAAATATGATAGATAGATAGATAGATAGAAAATGAACAGACAGATATATATATATATATATATATATATATATATATATATATAGAGAGAGAGAGAGAGAGAGAGAGAGAGAGAGATAATGAACAGTCTTAGATAGATAGATAGATAGATAGATAGATAGATAGATAGATATTGCACCAACCGACATCTACTCCTACGAGCTTTGCTTCTTGACACTTATACATAAGCAAAAATATGATAGATAGATAGATAGATAGATAGATAGATAGAAAATGAACAGACTGATATATATATATATATATATATATATATATATAGATAGATAGATAGATAGATAGATAGACAGACAGACAGATAGATAGATAGATAGATAGATAGATAGATAGATAGATAGATAGATAGATAGATAATGAACAGTCTTAGATAGATAGATAGATAGATAGATAGATAGATAGATAGATAGATAGATAGATAGATAGATAGCTTTGCTTCTTGGTACTCCCTCCTCTACGCGAATTTACTTAAGCTGCTAGACTGGCAACAAGGTCCCATCCTTTTACTGTAAAAATAAATCAAGTGTAAGCACAACTTCTCCATTAGCTTTTTTTCTCGCACTTTCCACCTGTGGGACTCCCTCCCGTATTCTTGTTTCCCTAATAGCTGCAATCTCCAAGAGTTTAAATGCAATGTCAGCTGTCATCTCTTATCTCCATGACTCCCATCCGCCTTCTCACTTTACACTTGGCTCTCAAGCAGCTCTCTTCACACCAATTTACCCGTCCTTCTCTTGCCTATACTGTGACCTGTTCTCCTCTCACATCACTTCACTCTCCTTTAATATAACCCCCTGTGCAACATTGAAGGTGGGCGGAAGCGGAAATGACGAGGCAAGAGTTTGCCAGAGGACATCAAAGGATGAAGGGACATGATAATGCCGGAATTCCTGAGAGTCACTACCAAAAGATCATCCGGAGGAGGTTGTCTGTTTTGTCTGCCCTTAGGTGCCCCGTCAACGACTGAAGCAGCCCGGGAACTGATGATGATGATGATGATGATGATGATGATATATTGCAAAAAAGGGAGTATAAATGATTTTTATTCTATGTTATAAATAACGACTGAATATCACGTTGCCTAACAAGTTTTCGTCCGATCACCGAAGTTAAGCAACGTCGAGCCTGGCCAGTTTATAAAAGGGTGACCGCTTGGCAATACTAGTGCTGTAAGCTTGGATGTGCGAGTGGTATGATCGGCTTATGGCCATATTACGTTGAAACACCAGTTCTCGATCACCGAAGTTAAGCAACATCGAGCCTGGACAGTTTATAAAAGGGTGGCCGCTTGGGAATACAAGTGCTGTAAGTTAAGCAACGTCGATCTTGATCAGTACCTAGATGGGTGATACTGAACAGATCGAGTTAGATTGAAGGTAGACACAAGCGTGGTTGTCAAAGCAAGATCTTGGCAAACAACATGAAAGTGTGAACAGACATGATTATTCCTGGAATTCCTGCGAGCCAAAGCCAAAAGCTCATCCTGGAGGAGGTTGCCTGTTTCTTATTTTTATTGTATGTTATAAAAAACGACTGTATATCATGTTAACACATTGGTTCTCGTCCAGTCACAGTAATTAAGCAAGGTCAAGCCTGGTAAGTACCTAGATGGGTGACCGCTTGGGAATACCAGGTACTGTAAGCTTGGATGTGCGGGTGATGCAATGATAGCCGCTAGAAAAGAAAAATTGAAAACTAAAGTTCGAATTCCAGTTATATTCGTTGCATTACCTTACGCGCAATTAATTTTTGGAAAGGTATGAATCCACCTCTTGTTCCGCCAAATATGGGTTAAATAGAGATCTCAAAATCATTATCATCCCCATCAAATTATTAATAGAATATTCACTCTAAAAAACAGTTTTTAAATTCAAAAATGTTTGGTCTTTAAATAACCTATGAAAGTTGTGTGTCCTTCTGTGTATATATATATGCGTGTATCTGTGTGTATTTGTATATATCTATCTGCGTAGGTATATGTATACGTTAGTGAGTGTTTGTAGGCGTTTTCTGTTTAGTGATTTTTACAGTTTTTCCAGTGTTTTTAAATGTTTGTTTGGTTTGGTTGTTTTGTTTTTATGGCATATCAACCTCGGCGGGTCATTTATTACCAACTAAATTTTATTTATTTATTGCTGGTAATACCTTTTTTCTTTTCAACAATTTATTCTTGTTTTTATATAAGTTTTGTGTCTGGTAATACTTTTGTCTTTTCGAGTACCAAGATTCATTGGGATTTGTTTTTAAGGGCAGGGTCTCCAAGTCCTACCCTGTTATTTAACCCATATCTGGAAGGAAGGGACGGATTAATACCTTTCCCAAGGGTACCAGTGCTTAAGTGAATGCAGGGTATTCAACTGGAATTCGAACTCGGTTCACCGATTTCTCTTTCCGAGCCAATATCCACTGCACAACAACGCACATCGTCACTAAACGCTTACAGCACCTGGTAATCCCAGAAAGGAGTCACGCATCTAAGTACTGACCAGGATCAACGTTGCTTAACTTCGGTGATCGAGCGAGAACCGGTGTATTCAACGTGATATGGCCGTAAACGTTTTTAAATGTTTTCTTTTTTGATAGGTAAGTGTGTAAAGAAATTGTTTGTATATTTGCTTTCTTTTTGAAAATATTTTTTGTTTTCAGTTTTGGCAAGTACTAATTCCATTAATAAAGGAGGTTGGTTTACTTTGCAAAAGCAGCCATGACACCGTGATCTTTAGCGTAGGCCAGTTGCTTCCATTATCTTCAAACGTATTTTGTAACTAGATGTTCTAGATATGTTGTGTTATCTAGAAGAATTATCGGTAGATCTGAAGGAGATTAACACCACCTTTAAATTTGTTGATTTTCATTTTACTTTTGTCAGCGTAGTCTTATCGAT
>JBBBDQ010001892.1:2577500-2627500 GCA_037127315.1 Ascarosepion bandense | reverse complement strand
CAGGTCGTTTCTCTGCAGTCAATGAGTCCGATCTTTATAGAGTAGTCCATACACGTTCCAGACTATACTCAGGTTCATAAATAACTCTGAGATTTGTTACATGGTAAATATTTGTTCTTTTGTTGAAAATGGTTTTTCCATTTTCAGTTTTTGTTCCATTTTTTTTTTTTTTGTTCTCAGTTGAAAGAAATTCGATGAATTTGAGAATAGAACTTTGATTTAATAGATTTATTTTGTCATTGTTTTTCAGGTTTGTTTTGTCGAACGTATCTCGAGCTGCTTTGTTGCTGAGCTGATGTCAAAGGAACATGTCCGTTTGCCGATATCCAATTGGATTTGAATTCACGTCTTGAAACTTATTTTTTTTTTTTTACAGAGACTGAAAGAAAGAAAAAACAACAGCTGTTCAATACACAACTCGAAAAAAAGGAAAACGAAAAGTTAGACTAAATCAATGATAAAAAAAAAGAAAAACATTAGAGTGAATATAATTAATTTCAACGAAACGAATCAACAAACACGAATATCCGCCATTTTGGTTATTCAAATTTGTAATGCTTTTATTCAGAGCGTAAATATCTTGGATGTGCGACGGTGCAATGAATAGTGATTCGGAATGAGAAATCAGAGATCCGAGGTCGAATTCCAGTCGAACACGTTACGCTCACTTGCACGCAAATACCCATGAGAAAGTTATGAATGCATCTCTTCTCCCCATAACTATGGATTAAATAGTAGCGAAAACCGGTCTCTCGTGCCGTGTTTTTCCTAGGGAGAGAGAAGTTTGAAGAAAAAGACAACTTTCATACAACATGTGGTCCTGGGACCAAATCACATTTTGCAAAGGGCTTACGGTCTCTCACGTTGAATACACCGGTTCTCGCTCGATCACCGAAGTTAAGTAACTCTCTTTTTCCTTTAGCGATGAGACTAATAACAGGACAGATTTGGTTCTATAGCCTTCGTTGGCAACCAGTCTACCGCAGAAAGTAATGGCAACCTACTGCGGGTAGATCGCCTAAAGCGTATATAACCCATGGCACTTAACTGATTGACTGAATATATATATGTATTATATTACTAAGTAGTAATTAGTGATCCCCCACTTTACGTCCAGTAGAAGCCTTAATCATGTTTCTAACTATTATATTCCGTCAGTCATTTTAATGCCATACGTGTTATACGCTTTGGGCGATCATGTCACGAAAGAGACATGACTGATTGGGCATAAGATTATCACGCAGTAGGTTGCCATTACTTTCTGCGGTAGACTGGTTGACTCTTTTATAAAATAAAAGCCTTAATCCTGTTAGAAACAGGATTAAGGCTTCTACTGGGTGTAAAGGGGGCATCCGTTTTCTATTGTTATGAAGAAATAAACAGACCCCCCTCTAATTACTACTTAATAATATAATACATATCTTTTCCCTCTAACTATGATACAAATAACAGGACAGATTGGGTTCTATAGACTCGGCCAGCAACCAGTCTACTGCAGATAGTAATGGCAGCCTACTGCGTGATAATCTTATACCCAATCAGTCATGTCTCTTTCGTGACATGATCGCCCAAAGCGTATAACACGTATGGCATTAAAATGACTGACGGAATATAATAGTTAGAAACATGATTAAGGCTTCTACTGGACGTAAAGTGGGGGATCAGTTTTGTATTGTTATGAAGTAATAAACTGATCCCCCTCTAATTACTACTTAGTAATGTAATACATATGTTCTCCTCCTAGCTATAACTCAAATAACAGGATAGATTGGATTCTAGTTTTGAATACTGTTGCCACATCTGGTCGGGTGCCCCTACTATTCTCCTCGGGCTTTTTGACAAAATACAGCGAAGAATCTGTAACGTTATTGATACCGACTTAGCTGACCGCCTGCAGTCACTCTCCCACCGGCGTAACGTGGCTTCCCCGTGCCTCTTCTATAAATACTTTCATGGCTTCTGCTCTGATGAACTTAAATCTCTGATGCCCCCTAGGTGTGAGTTTGCACGAGATACTAGATTGGCAACTAGGTCCCACCCTTTTACAGTGAAACCGATGAAATGTAACCGCAATTTCTACTCCAAAAGCTTCTTTTGTCGCACTTCCCGATGTGGAATTCCCTTCCGCATGCTTGCTTCCCCGACGGCTATAACCTCCAGGAGTTTAAATGTAAGGTCAATAGACACCTCCTAACACACTAACCCTCCCATTCTCTCCAACTCTCCCCCTATGTACATCCTAACTCGTCTATCGCTCTGTGTAACCCCCTGCGCTATAGTGGCAGTGGAATGCCTTGCTTGGGGTGACATGATTTAAAAAAGGGGGGGGCCTCGTTACCCACAACAAGAATCATATTTGCAGGCTCCTGATAAAATACTAGCAGTTTTACACTAGAAATAATCTTAACATGCTGGGTGTGTCAGACAACCGGAAGAAACCGTTTTGGTCTCATGAAAACCCACGAGTATGCTATGCTTCAAATATTTTATAAAAGAGGCCAGACCCTTTACAGAACAATTTCCTGTTCCAAATCTGCAATAAGATTGGCAATTCATTTGCTGGCTTCGAGAGACTTCGTTCTCAGGAGAATTTACAACAAACATCGACAGCCAGCAATTGTATAGGATAATCTGAAGGACAATCTGGGTACATATTGTGGCGGACCTACCTATTAACATAGTAATGGACTAACTCAACCTACATAAATACCATGTGACTAGTAATCACCGGGAGAGCACCAGTCTGGTATGAGTCAGACACCCATAGCGTGACTTACCGAACAGAAACATTGATATCCAAAACCGCTTGCTCGTCAGCTAGACGAACAAGCTGGCATATTGTACCTTTACCCGTTATTTTGTTAATACAATTGTTTACACTAATCTCGCGTTCCTGTTTTTATTTGCGACCCCTTAAAAAGGGTTACAACAGTATATTGCACATGGATCTGCAGTACTGAGAAGAACTGATTTAAATCGTACAGAGTGGGGTACTTTATGATGGTTGATCCAACGCCTTTGAGAATAAATGTTTCAGGAATGTTCACCTTAGTGGTGAGCTCCGCACAGCCACTCACGCTGGTTTACCGACTAATATGCAGCCTTAGAAATGTGGTTTGCGTGAGCGCATGCTTTTGTTGAGGGCATTTAAACTATTTGACAGATTATCATGACAATTAGGAGCAAGGTTGTTTTTCAACAAGCTTGGCGTCATCATCTAGACGGAAAAGTCACTTTGTAATACACAAGAGAGTTTTAGGACATGCCGATTCAAACAACTCAATCAAGAATACAGAGGGTGCGTTGTGATGCAATGAATAACGGCTCGAAACGAAAACTCGAAGAGCCGAGTTCGAATTTCAGTTGAGTTCATTGCATTCAATTACGAGCAAATATCCTTATGAAAGGTGTAAATTCATTGCTTCTCTCTCTTGCTAGAGGTTAAATAGCAGGACAGATTGAACCCATAGCCTTAGTTGACAACCAGTATCGCAAAAACCAGTATCGCAATCTACTGTGGAAAAATCTTCTGCTCAGTCAGTCATGTCTCTTTCGAGATATGATCGCCCATGCATGTATCATGTATGGCACTTATCTGACTGACTGACTTATAAAATTGAATGCCGGTCTCAAAAGTGATTTTTTATAATAATGTTCACTTAGTTCAAGGCCTAGGAGCTACTCAAGTTAGGGGGTTACTGTGTGATGTTGTATAAATTCATGGCCTATGGAGGAAAAAAGACCTTTAAAGACATTGGGAAGAAGTTGACAGAATGGAACTTACTTTTTACTATTGGAATACAAAGGGAATCGGAAGATTTGCCATTGTGCATGTGACAAGGCGGGTCCCAGTATTAACGGTCACGAGTTGTAGGACTAAGAAATGTATGTCCTCAGAACACATGCTACGAAAATCGCGTTTAGTCTGTGGTAAAGGAATTGTAGAGTAGAAGATATTTAATCACCGAGGTTTCTGCTTTCTATCAAGACAGGCGAGGCTTGGGATGCTCCATCTCTGATATGATATCAATACCCCATCACGGACGCTGAGATGAGGCGAAAACCATTACATGTGATGCGAGGAGTTAAAAGCTGGCTCTCATCTGAGTAATATCTGTCAATCACAATGTATAGTATTTACATTATTGGGACTATTGTACTCATCTTTGTTGCTATTTGTACGACGTTTCAGTCGCTGTACGCTCCGGCCTACTTCAGCTGCTAGGAATTTCGAACCAAACACTTTATTACAATCACTGGGGTATATCATCCTCATTCCTTGTGTAAAGTCATGAGTTATCTCAATCTAACCCTGCAAGTTACTTATTAAATACTGCTGTAGCCTGGTATTGAACCCACAACACTAAGGGTCAAGTCAGGAATTAACCAACATTTATATCCACAGAACCATATGTCCTTAAGGACAAGAACAAAATGACAAAAAAAGAGAACAATAGTCCGAATAATGTAAATACTGTAAATACTACCTCATCTCAGAAATATAGACAAATAGAATGACCTATTATTAAACGTCGTATAAATGGCAACAAAGATGAGGACAATAGTCCGAATAATGTAAATACTGTAAATACTACCTCATCCCAGAAATATAGACAAATAGAATGATCTATTATTAAACGTTGTAGAAATGGCAACAAAGATGAGGACAATAGTCCGAATAATGTAAATACTGTAAATACTACCTCATCTCAGAAATATTGACAAATAGAATGATCTATTATTAAACGTCGTACAAATGGCAACAAAGATGAGAACAATAGTCCGAATAATGTAAATACTGTAAATACTACCTCATCCCAAAAATATAGATAAATACTAAATCACTAATATGTATCAAAAAATAAACTGAGAGAGAGAGAGAGAGAAGAGGGAGAGAGATATTTCTTTAAAAGCTTTAAGCTAAATTTACATTATCTACATTGTGCGGACTGTTGTCCTCATCATGATTACCATATTCAAATTCACGACCTTCTACGCTCCGGCCATCTTCAAGAGATTTGAACATCCAACCGAACTTGTTATTTCGATCACTGGGAGTAGATTGTTCTCATTCTATATAGCATGTCACTTCCAGATATCATAGTTATGTCCCTTTCACGTAAATCTTTTAGTTATTTGTTAATTCCTGCTGTAGCCAGGTATTAAACCCACAACACTTTCCGTCAAGTCACTGGATTCAAACGAAGCTTTTATCCACTAGGCCATGTATCCTTGAGGACAGCATACCCCAGTGATCAAAATAAAAGGGTTGGTTCAAAATTCTAATTCTAATTAACTAAAAAGGTCCGAGGTGTACAATAGTCGAAACATCGGGAATATGAATATGGTAATAAAGATGAGGACAACAGTCCAAACAATGTAAATAATGTAAATACTACCTCATCTCAGAAGTATAATAGACAAAGCGTACCACGGCCGAAACGTCGTAAACATGGCAATAAAGATGAGGACAACAGTCCGAACAATGTAAATACTACCTCATCTCAGAAGTATAATAGACAAAGCGTACCACGGCAGAAAAGTCGTAAACATGGCAATAAAGATGAGGACAACAGTCCGAACAATGTAAATAATGTAAATACTACCACATCTCAGAAGTATAATAGACAAAGCGTACAACGGCCGAAAGGTCGTGAATATGGCAATAAAGATGAGGACAACAGTCCGAACAATGTAAATAATGTAAATACTACCTCATCTCAGAAGTATAATAGACAAAGCGTACAATGGCCGAAACGTCGTAAACATGGCAATAAAGATGAGGACAACAGTCCGAACAATGTAAATAATGTAAATACTACCTCATCTCAGAAGTATAATAGACAAAGCGTACAATGGCCGAAACGTCGTAAACATGGCAATAAAGATGAGGACAACAGTCCGAACAATGTAAATAATGTAAATACTACCTCATCTCAGAAATATAATAGACAAAGCGTACCACAGCCGAAACGTCGTAAACATGGCAATAAATATGAGAACAACAGTCCGAATAATTTAAATATCGTCAATATTCATCTAAAAAATATAGACAAAAATAGACTAAATTATTTACTATCATTTTCATTATTGGACTTGAAAATGAATCTCCGGTTTCTTTCATTCATTTTGTAAAACAGAACTTATATTTATTCGTAATGCTACCAATTAAACCCCCGTAACCAAATCTTATACATTTTGATCAATAACTCTCCATCAATATACTAAAATAATTAACTTTTTTTTTTACACTTTTACGAATTTCTGTTTGCCTGTTAAGTTGAATAAGGCAATTGCCATATTTGATCAAATTATCCAATCGCTAATCAAGCTAGACTCGAAATGGTGGATGCTAGAGCCAAAGAATTAATTAAGTTAGTGCCAAATTAATTATTAGGTCTTTAAATTAAATGCGGCATGTCAATATTAGTCACGGCGAGGATTATCTCCCCTTGCTGTTAAGTGACTAAAAGTTCGTATCGTTCGTTGGCTTGTAAATTGGATGATGCTGTTAAGAATAACACAATGTAAACAAGACACATTGATTTATTACTGATGTTGGCAATATGATGTCAGTTGGACGGCGAGTAAAGCAGAATCACGGTGATAATCGCGTAAGGAGTTAGAGATAAGATGCTTGGGGGGGATGTATTGTGGCATATTGAGAAAGGGGAGATAAAACAGGGGAGCAAGAAGAAAAAAGAACAGAAGAAAGAAAGAAAGAAAGAAACAAATAATAAATATAAAAATAAATGAAAATACATAGGAAAGAAAAAAAAAGATAAAAAGAAGGAAAGAAAACGAATGAAAAACTGAAAATAAAAGAGAACAGAAGAAAGAAAGAATGAGAAAAAATATTAAAACAATATAAATGAAAAAACATAAGAAAGAAAAAATGAAAATGAAAAGGAAGAAAAAAACGAATGAAAAACTGAAAGTAAAAAAGAACAGAAGAAAAGAATCAGAAATATTCCAAAAATGGAAAATTCAAGTTTTATTTACAAAATCCATAGATAAGGAGTCAAAATAACTTAAAATATAAAACATCAGAAATGCTATGAAAAGCGAATCATCATGTCGAGAGTTTTAATTAATGTTTATCTTAAAGTGAAATTTTAGTCGATAGTAAAAACAGCGTCATTGATTGAAACACGCGTTGAATATTATAAAAACCTTAACCGGATTTATTTGTTTTCGAAATTAAAAAGAGTGTTTAGAAAAATAGCGAACAAAAAGCAAAACTAAAATAGATAAGATTCTTTGGGAAGGTAACAGCTTCATTTTTGTTTTCAATTAAATAAAAAGTTTAAGAGAAACTTGTTGATTCTTGATGGAGATCAAGATCTCAGCGAAAGATATCTAACAAAAGAACGAGAAAGAAAAAAAAGGAAGAAAGAAAGACATTCAGTCAGTTAAGTGCCATACGTGATACACGTTTGGGCGATCATGTCTCTTTCGAGACATGACTGACTGGGCAGAAGATTATCCCGCAGTAGGTTGCTATTGCTTTCTGCGGTAGACTGGTGAATTATATTATTATATTAATAAATAGTAATTAGTGGGGGATAAGTTTATTACTTCATGACAATAGAAAACCGATCACCCACTTTATGCCCAGTAGAAGCCTTAATCATGTTTCTATTATATTTAGTCAGTCAGTTAAGTGCCATACGTGATACGCGCTTGGGCGATCATGTCTCAAAAGAGATATGACTGACTGGGCAGAAGATTATCCCGCAGTAGGTTGCCATTGCTTTCTGCAGTAGACTGGCGAATTATATTATTATATTAATAAGTAGTAATTAGTGGGGGATCAGTTTATTACTTCATGACAATAGAAAACCGATCACCCACTTTATGCCCAGTAGAAGCTTTAATCATGTTTCTATTATATTCAGTCAGTCAGTTAAGTGCCATACGGTATACACGCTTGGGCGATTATGTCTCGAAATAGACATGATTGACTGGGCAGAAGATTACCCATTGGCTGCCATTGTTTTCTGCGGTAGATTGGTTGCCAGCCAAGTCTATAGAATCTAATCTGTTTTATTATTTAACCCATAACTGAAGGGAAGAGACGGATTAATACCTTTCCCAGGGGTATTTGTGCGTAAGTGAGTGCAAGGAATTCAACTTAAGTTCGAACTCGGCTCCAGCGAATTGTCGTTCCGAGTCGATATCCATTCCAACACAACGCACATAGATATTACTTGAAGAAAATAGATATATATGTAGATAGATATGACATTTGTTAATAATTATTTCACCCCAAGCAAGGCAGTGTGCAGGGGTGTTACATAAGAGGTGAATGATGAAAAAGAGGAACAAGTTAGAAGGGGGGTGTTACAGAATGGATAAGAGAAGGATTGAAAAAAAAATAAAGAAAAATAAAGAAAAGAAAAGTGAAAAGATTGGAAAAGAGAAAGCCGGAAACCACATCCTAAACAGGCAACAAGTGATGAGCCTCTTCACCTGTTCAATAGACGTGGGTGGAATGTGAACCTGGCGATAGTTTAGTCTATCTACACCAACTGAAAAAAAAAAAAAAGAAAAGAGTGAAAAGATTGGAAAAGAGAAAGTCGGAAACCACATCCTAAACAGGGAACAACGGATGAGCCTCTACACCTGTTCAATAGATGTGGGTGGGGCGTGAAACGGGCGACAGTTCAGTCTATCTACTCCAATTGAAAAAAATAAATAAAAAAAACAAAACAAAAGTGATATATATATATATTATCGATTTTCTGCACTAGTGTAAGAACTGCAACCTTGAATCTTCTGAATATCGTTTCTTATGTCTTTGTCTATGAGTGTATGAAATGTGATTAAAATCGGACCACTCCTTCTATAACCCGAATTTTTCGATTATCGATATTTATCGGGTTTACCTCGACACAAAATCTAGCTAAGAACACTCGCAAACGCTTATAGCACAACTGTGTAAAATTTCAAGAAAATCGGTTCAACCGTTTCGGAGTCTATAGGGAACGGATACAGAAACTGAAAGGCAGCAGTCTGTGGGTTTTGCTGAACCGACTACAGTCCCCCGTTTAAAGAGGCAATGAGTGGTATGCGTGATATACAAGCAGGATAGCGGACGCTTACGCAAATGTAGCAACAGTGCCCAGCTAGATGAACTGCTAGTCAAACAAGGAAGGAGGCAAACTGATTAAAAATGGCCTACCTTAAAATCTGAAACGAGAGAAAGTGTATCGGTGTGGAGACTAAGAAAGACTTTTGAGACTATCGGAATCTATTTTCCTTCATCTACAAGAGGATGAGAACAATGATGTGAAGAGAGAGAGAGTCGAAAGGGAGAAGAACATGCTAGGAAGGGTTGTCACGGAAAGGATGCGAGTCAAAGTGATAAGAGATGGCAATTAAATCTGTTTAAAATTCAATGATTATGTTTTTCTCAAGGTTATCGCGATGACTATAGCTTAATTTCAGTGTGTTGCTGTTAAATCATTTGCTAAGAGGAATTTTTTAGGAAAGTGATTTTCAATTAATTTTAGAAGTTTATACCCTAACTTAGTACTTACCATTTGGTTAAATGGGTGTGTGAACCAAATAATATTTTAATCTTTAGAATGAGACATAGTTGCAAGTCTAGTAGCTTTGAGTAAATTCATGCAGAGTAGGTAACAGGGAGCTAATCCCATCGGAGCAGAAGTAGAGAGAAGCAATATTACGTCGGTGAGAAAGTAACTGGAGTGAGCTACCAGGTCGGGGTCAATTATATTGCAAATTCTCCGTTGAATTTTGTCAAGAACCCCCAGATGAATAGCAGGGACATTCGACCAGATGTGACAGTAGTAACCAATGCACGATGGTAGATTTATGCATGTGCAAGATGGATTCAGACGGGAAAACTTCTTTACTCTACACGGCAGATTTAGCTATGGATTCAATGAAGTCGTTCCACTTGAGTTCGGCTGATAGAGTTAGGCCGAGGAGACTCAGTGTTTTGCTTTTAGGGAGACTAGCCTGATCCATGTTGATGACGTGTAGGAGTGATTCTCTATGGTGGTTAACAGGTAGCAACTTCGTTTTGGAAGCATTAAAATTTACAAGCCATTTTTTACCCCAGTATACTACGAATTGAATGTCATTTTCAAGATCAGCGTCAAGATTTATTTTGTCAGCCTCGGTAGACTTCTTATTGAGGCGGGAGTAAATTTAGGTTCTGTCAGCATTAATACCGACTTGGGATCTGATTACATCAGGGAGCTCGTTAATGTGGACCAGAAAAAGCGTAGGACCTAGAATAGAGCCTTGAGTGACAACCGTCTTATTATGATAGTACCTGAAAGCATGCCCATTCAATACTACCTTCATTTCGCGATTAGAAAGGAACGACTGGATTAGACCAAATAAGCCTCCAGTTAAACCATAGCCCTGTAGCTTGCGTAGAAGGCCAACATGCCTAACTTTGTCAAATGCTTTTGAGATACCTCGGGCAACAACTCTAACTTATCGAGAGCCTGGTATATATACTCTGTGATTGTAGTTAGCATATCAGCAGGTGAAGCGGAAACCATACTGTTTATGGGAGAAATGGTCGTGAGCTGTGAGATGTTGTACAACATTGATAATAGCCTCGAACAGTCAGTTAAGTGCCATGCGCGATATACGCTTTGGGCGATCATGTCTCGAAAGAGACATGACTGACTGGGCAGAAGATTATCCCGCAGCAGGTTGCCATTGCTTTCTGTGGTAGACTGGTTGCCGACCAAGGCTATAGAACCCAATCTGTCCTATTATTTAACCCATAACTGGAAGGAAGAGACGGATTAATACCTTTCCCAAGGGTATTTGCGCGTAAGTGAATGCAATGAATTCAGCTAGAATTCGAACTCGGATCCCCGATTTCCCGTTCCGAACCGATATCCAATGCACCACAACGCACTATTGGTAAGAGGCGATAATTAGATGGGTAAGAAGGTTCTACAGTGTTCTTAAATGCAGAAACCACAGAGGACTACTTCAAGCAGACAAGAAAACAGGAAGCAAAGAGGCAGTAGTTTTAGAGTTTGGAGAGAACAGATGAGAGTTCAGGGTCACATTTCTTCAGGACAATGATTGGTATTCCGTCACCTCCGCTCGAATTATGGAGTCAAGCTTTGAAATTACGTTAAAAGCTAGCGAGGGGGTAATGTGAACGTCACTAAGTTTAGCCTCAGTTCTAGGTAGGAAATCAGGTGCAGATACCCCAGGCGAATCAAATGTTGAGTTGGCGGAGTATCTGCGAGCTAAGCATTCAGCCTTGTCCGCTGAAAAAGTGGGGATTGAGGGCTTGCTAATGTTCAACAGGGTTTTTTTTTTCAAAACCACCGAAATTGAGGGATGTTATACGCTGCTTCATATTTTCAGAAAACACAGCTTTGTATCATTTAGGATTTTTTTTGCACTCATTACGAGCAGAGGTAAGAATGCGCCTATTATGGTCAGACGCGTGGCTCCGATAAAGCTGGAAGAAGTGAATCCTGTGGATAATAGAGACCGAGCAAGCAGCGGGGGGGGGGGGACCAGGGGAACGAATCTTTTTATCATATCGCCCCAAATAAGGCATTTTACTGCCACTGTTTTGCAATGGGTTACATAAGAGGAAAGTTATGAGAAAGAGTGACAGGTTATAAGGGGTGTCAAAAAGTGGGTAAGAGAAGGATGACTGTGGCCATGAAGTGAGGGATCAGTTTATATATTGATTGTAATTTAGAATTGATCCCCCACTTTATATCCACATTTTAATAGTATAGAAATGTTTTTCATTTTTTTATAATCATATCGCCCCAAGTAAGGCATTTTACTGCCACTGTTTTACAGAGGGTTACATAGGAGTAAAGTTATGAGAAAGAGTGACAGGTTACAGGTAGTGTCAGGAAGTGGGTAAGAGAAGAATGAATTTGGCCATGAAGTGAGGGATCAGTTTATATATTGATTGTGATGCAAAATTGATTCCCCACTTTATATCCACATTATAATAGTATAGAATTTTTTTTATAATCATATCGCCCCCCAAGCAAGGCATTTTACTGCCACTGTTTTACAGGGGGTTACATAGGAGGAATGTTATGAGAAAGAGCGACAGGTTATAAGGGGTGTCAAGAAGTGGGTAAAAGAAGGATGAGAATACTGATGAGAGTGGAGTGAACGGAGAAAGGAGCATGAGAGAGAGAATGCAGTTAAGTGAGATAGGAGATGACTATTGACTTTACATTTAAATTCTTGGAGATTGTTAGGGAAGCAAGTAACTGGAAGAGAATTCCACAAGAGGGAAGTGCGAGAAAAGAAGCTGTAAAGTAGAATTTGCGTTTACAATTTATTGATTTCACAGTAAAAGGGTTGGACCGAATTTCTAATCTTTTGGCTCGTGTAAATTTATATATAGGAGGCACTGGTGAGCTAAGTTCATCGAAGCAAAAGCCGTGAAAGTATTTGTAGAATAGGGTTTAAGTAGCAACTTCCTGGCTGGGATGAAAGCATTGAAAGGGTCTTTAACCCAAGAGAAGACCTTGGACGCACAGTCTTCAACGAGAAGACTAAAAAATTTTGTTCCAAGGGACGTCACATAGGAAATCGCGGAACGACTCCCAGTCAGCTATTTGGTAGCAGTAAGATATTTTGCTGGCCTGGTGTTTCTGGGGAAAGGGAAAGTTGAAGAAGATATTAACGGAAGCAACAACATGATCAGAGTTGCCAAGAGAGAAAAGCTACATGACATGGCAAGAGTCAGGGATAGAAGTGAAACAGAGTCAGTTTCATTAGGGTTATTGGAGAAACACGCGTAGGGAAACCCACCACCTGCGTAAGGGATTGAGTGATTGAAAAGTTCATGGTATGGACACCAGCAATATCTGTGACAGTGTTTTTTCAACTCCTTGGCGTGGTGAGCATTAAAGATTCCAAACACAAAATTATGTGCGAATGAATGAAAAGAAATGACCTTATCCATATTGTTCAAGATGCTTTCAAGTACGGAACAGTCAGGAGATAAAGGAAAAGGAGAGCAAGGAGAAGCAAAACATAGCTAACTGAGCTTAGTAAGAATAGACGGAGGCACATGTAGGTAAGGTCTGGAAATTCAAGAGAAATCATCCTAACTAGAGGGAGATGTTTGCTGACATAAACGCCAATTCCATGCATGGTTCTAATCTGTTTTTTGGACAGTATCAATTCTTTGGTAATGAAGTGTATTTCCGCTTAATAGCACAGATGTTAAAATTTGAAAATTTGTTTATTGTTGAAAAATGACAACTCCGTGCACAAAAAGGAAGACATGTTCAGATTTGGGATTTTTATTTTGTCTACTAAGGTCAAAGGCGAACCCATACTCCAGATTCGCTTCTTTTTTTTTTTTTTTTTTTTACCGGAAGACAGTTGTCAATGGCGCGGAAGTGACATTAAGCCGACAGTTCAAATTTTTAACTAGATAAAACAGAAAGCAACATTCCACATTCTCTTCCTTTGTTGGGAAGGGAGGTTCATTAGGGCGAATTGGCAGTTTAAAGTCTGTGGATTGCTTTTGCTCCTTATTAGGAAGGCAGACAGCTGCGGTATAAACAGTAGGCATCCAATTTTCTTTGCTTGGGCTGTAATTGCCATAGGTTTGGGAAAGTGAGGAGATAATATGCCTACGTCAATCAGGCGGCCTTGCGAAAATATAGTTATCGATATGAATGCATACTAGCAGTATAGGCCGGCGTTGATCGGGTGTAATGAAAGCTTTAAAACTAATCCTAGCGCAGTGGATATCGGCTCGGAACGAGAAATCGGGGAAGCGAGTTCGAATTCCAGTTGAATCCATTGTATTCACTTACGCGCAAATACCCTTGGATAAGGTATTAATCCGTCTCTTCCTTCCAGTTATGGGTTAAATAATAGGACAGATTGGGTTCTATAGCCTTGGTCGGCAACCAGTCTACCGCAGAAAGCAATGGCAACCTACTGCGGAATAATCTTCTGCCCAGTCAGTCATGTCTCTTTCGAGACATGATCGCCCAAGCGTGTATCGCGCATGGCACTTAACTGACTGAAGTAAATGGTATCATGGCTGAGACTAAGAAATACAATTATACCTACTTAGAGCCAAACCTGAAGCAAAAACTAAAATAAAAGGGCTGAAAAAAAATACAGGCATAAAGGCAGATAAACAGACACACACACACACACACACACACACACATCTTGCCTTATATATATATATATATATATATATATATATATATTCTTTTTTTTAATCACATCACCCCAAGCAAGGCGGTAAGGCCACTGGTGTGCAGGGGGCTACGTAAGAGTGAATAGATTAGAAGAGAGAAAGCCGGAAACCACATGCTAAACAGGGAACAAGGGATGAGCCTCTACACCTGTTCAATAGACGTGGGTGGTGTGTGAACCGGGCGATAGTTCTGTCTATCTACTCCAATTGAAAAGAAAAAGAAAAAGAAAAAAAAGAAAAGTGATATATTTATATATATTATCGATTTTCTGAACTAGTGTAAGAACTGCAACCTTGAAACTTCTGAATATTGTTTTTTATGTCTTTGTCTATGAGTGTATGAAATGTGATTAAAATCGGACCACTCCTTCTATAACACGATTTTTTCGATTATCGATATTTATCGGGTTTACCTCGACACAAAATCTAGCTAAGAACACTCGCAGACGCTTATAGTACAACTGTGTAAATTTTAAAGAAAATCGGTTCAACCGTTTCGGAGTCTATAGGGAACGGACACACACACACACACACACACACACACACACACACACACACACACACATTCCATTTATAAATAAGTTTAGATTTAAATATGGAGAGCTTGTTTTGTTGACATTTCTCCAACACTGAACTGAACAGGAAGCAAATATAGAATTAGAGTTGCAGGATCAGGTAGGATAACCTTGCGGAACCGTAGATATCTGAGGAAACTTGAGGCCTCTGCAGTAAAGACCCCTATCCCAAGTCCTTGGTCCGTGTTACCTGGAGCGACAGTCACAGATATATGTAGGCCACATCAATCTGATGAGAAATCTGGAAATGGCAGCATTACTTTGCAAAGTGACCTGGCATCCCAAGCCCTACTCAGTCATAGTTATCACGAAATAGGATCCCAAGGGCTCTATTCCAACTACTCCCATATAATCGACCAGACGGTAAGGAGCTGATCCCCCACCCCAGCGGCCACTATGCTCTCGCAGTGGGGAGAGGAGGGAGATGTAGAAGTAAAATAACTTACCTTTCAACATGGCTGTCTTCTTTTGTCCCCTGTAGAAAGGGCACAAACCCAGTCGTGGTTCCACCGAATGGTAGAACCACGACTGGGGAAAAATAGACAGACATTTTTTGGCCTGGCTATATGGCCGGGAATACCCACTATAAAATGACCATGTGTCACATCTGGCCTTGCGTGGGAAGGCTAGTAAATACGGGAAAGGTGAACATTCAAGAGGGTGGATATTGTGCTCAATATTTATGGAGCTCAATATACACACTAAAATTATCAGCCAATCAATGCTTACAGAATAGACTTGCCTGTAACAGAATGGAATCTCCCAGGTTATTATTTAAACCACCTACCGATTTGGCCTGTTGGTGAGTCAAAACCAACTTCTATTCTAGTTGAGTACTGGCTGTTTCTTCCACAACATCTTTACAGTAATAATTTTTAATTTTGATTTTAAAGAGACTGACTTTACCCGTCGAGGTGGACAGATGTTCTAAATTGAGCTTAGGGGTGCTGATAAATCTTGAACCTTCTTATTCATGGCATGTCACCGAAGGTGTCATTGTATGGAAAATAAAAATAAAATATATTTTACTTACATTTGGGTCCGGTCTTTATTGTTTTCGACAGAGACGTTCGTTGCAGATTGTATTTGTTTTTGCTGCCGGTGACGACGAAAGAGACAAAGCTGAACTAGTGGATTATGAAATGTTTATGTGAAACTGATTTTTGGGAAGAGGTCGAGTTGAGTGTTCCCCGACGAAATGAAATTGAAGTATTTGTGTAAAGAAATTGGGCTGAGTGGTCCCCGATAAAAGGATTTACGTTTGGAGCAGTTAATCGGCTACCAGAAGATTTGACGGACATGAAGGAGAATACCACCACCCCACCATTAAATCTATTGTTTTTTATTTTATTTTATTTTTCAACGCAGTCTTATTGGCTATTACGTTAAGTTTCCGATTATCAAAAAAACAAAAAATTGAAAAAAATTCAATATTTAAACAATTTTAGTTGGACTCAGTTTCTCATACAACGTTATAGTAAATCGATCCCCCATTTTGAAATCACTCGCATTGGGGTCGCTTTGATTTTTGTTTTTTTTTGGTGGGGGGGGACGAGTTGTTGCTCTTGTTTTTGTCTTTTTCAAGTTTTCTTCAGTTCTTACGATGGCATCTTCCTCGGAAACTACAAGAATGGCTTTATTAAAAAATTTCGAAAAGAATTCACCTGTTGAATATGCGCAAGCAAAAAAGTTAATTGCACAGGATCGATTTACTATAAGGCTGTATGAAAAACTGAGCCCCCACCACCACTAAAATTGTTTAAATGTTGAAATTTTTACAAATTGTTTTGTCAATCGGAATGTTTAGGGTTTAATCGATTAAAAAAATTGATAATCAACCAATTTACAGATGATGGTAATGTCGTACCGGCGAGTGGATCCAAAATGGGGGATCAATTTTCTATAACGCTGTATGAAAAACTGAGCCCCCCTAAAATTTTTGAAATATTGAAATTTTTCCAAATTTTTTTTTCTTTTTTGTCATTCGGAACGTTTAGGGTGTAATCGATGAGATTGCACTGAAAAAAGTAAAAAAAAAAAAAAGTGGTTCCAAAATGGAGGATCGATTTACTATAAGGTTGTATGAAAAACTGAGCCCCCACTTAAAATTGTTTAAATATTGAAATTGTTCCTAATTTTTTGGTCAGTCAGAATGTTTAGGGTGTATTCGAAATAACTGCACTGAAAAAAGTAAATAAAAAAAATTAAAAAAATAAATAAAAAACAACAAATTTAAAGGCGGTGGTAGTCTTCTTCAGGTCAGCCGAAGATTTTAATCGCCGCACCAGAGGTTTTAATCTGCCGGCGAAAGTGTTGAAAAGTTTTATTCATTCTGCCTATACTTTTGAGTATTAAGTTATCACAGTCATTGTGTGCGAAGAACGAATTTATAACAGCTGTGAGTTTGTTCAAGATTTAATTACAATCGTCGATCCCGGATTTACAGCCTTCGCCATTTGATCACCATCGTTCGTCTAGAAGCGATTGTCTGTGATGGTTAACAGATAGCAGCTTCCTTTTGGAAACATTAAAATTCACGAGCAATTTCTTACCCGAGTCCACCACAGATTGGAGGTCTTTTTCAAGCTCAACAGCGAGGTTCGCTTTGTCATCCTCAGCAAGTTTTTTTTTATCGAGGCGAGAGTAATCGGTGGTGTCTTCAGCGTATATGCTTACTGGGGATTTGATTACATCGGGGAGATCGTTAATGTAGATCAGGAAAAGCGAGGGACCCAGACTAGATCCTTGAGGGACACCAGCGTTCGTATGATAGTATCGGGAGACATGTCCGTTCAATACTATCTTCATTATGCGATTTGAAAGGAATGATTGGATTAGGTCAAACCATTGTCCAGTTATTTCGTTTGTTTATTTAAAGTTTTTATATTATGATGACGAGGGTCATTCAATAAATAAGGTGAATTTTTCGGTTTAAGAACTCCTACAAGGGTCATTCAATAAATAAGGTGAATTTTTCGGTATAAGGACTTCTACGAGGGTCATTCAATAAATAAGGTGAATTTTTCGGTATAAGGACTTCTACGAGGGTCATTCAATAAATAAGGTGAATTTTTCGGTATAAGAACTCCTACAAGGGTCATTCAATAAATAAGGTGAATTTTTCGGTATAAGGACTTCTACGAGGGTCATTCAATAAATAAGGTGAATTTTTTGGTATAAGGACTTCTACGAGGGTCATTCAATAAATAAGGTGAATTTTTCGGTATAAGGACTTCTACGAGGGTCATTCAATAAATAAGGTGAATTTTTCGGTATAATGACTTCTACAAGGGTCATTCAATAAATAAGGTGAATTTTTCGGTATAAGGACTTCTACGAGGGTCATTCAATAAATAAGGTGAATTTTTCGGTATAAGGACATCTCCGAGGGTCATTCAATAAATAAGGTGAATTTTTCGGTATAAGGACATCTCCGAGGGTCATTCAATAAATAAGGTGAATTTTTCGGTATAAGGATATCTACGAGGGTCATTCAATAAATAAGGTGAATTTTTCGGTATAAGGACTTCTACGAGGGTCATTCAATAAATAAGGTGAATTTTTCGGTATAAGGACATCTCCGAGGGTCATTCAATAAATAAGGTGAATTTTTCGGTATAAGGACATCTACGAGGGTCATTCAATAAATAAGGTGAATTTTTCGGTATAAGGACTTCTACGAGGGTCATTCAATAAATAAGATGAATGTTTCGGAATAAGGACTTCTAATACAAATAGAAGCTTACATTATTTTTATTTTCAGCGAAGTCTTCAAGCAATGTCACACACTTTTCCCATCAGTGCACAAGCTTCCGTATTCCCTCAGCGTAAAAATCGTTGGACTGATGTCTCAGCCAATCACTCACAGCACTTTTGACTTCATCGTCGCTTTCAAGGGACCAAACAGGTGAAAGTCTGAAGAAGTAAGATCTGGGCTGTAAGGGTGATGAGGGAGCAGTTCCCAGCCCAGTTTGTTGATGGTCTGCACCGTTTGGGCTGCTGTGTGAGGACTTGCGTTGTCTTGATGCAAGACGACTTCATGTGACTGATGAACCCTGCGTTTGTTCAATAGATAGGCTCAAAGTCCTTGCAATGTCATCCACTGACACCCTTCTTTCAGACTGAATGAGGTCATTGACTGATTCGATCACCTCAGAAAACCTCACTTCTGTAAGCCTCCCAGGCCTGTCTTCATCCTCAACACTGCTTCGTCCTTCTTTAAACAATTTAGCCCACTTGTAGACATTTTTTGGCTGAAACATATGGCACCATACACAGTTGACATTCTACTATGAATTTTAACTGGTTTGCACCCTTCAGCAACCAAAAACTTGATAACTGACCTCTGTTCAATCCTGGAGCATGCTTCTTGGTCGGCCATCTTTGTTAATCTCCAAAACTCTCAAAGTTTATTTTCAATCTGAAAAAAAAAAAAAAAAAATAATAAATAAATACTTTTGAAAAAGAAATAAAGAAAACATTAAAAAAGTAAGCTTCTATTTTATTAGAAGTCGTTATATAGAAAAATTCACCTTATTTATTGAATGACCCTCGTAGAAGTCCTTATATCGAAAATTTCACCTTATTTATTGAATGACCCTCGTAGATGTTCTTACACCGAAATATTCACCTTATTTATTGAATGACCCTCGTAGAAGTCCTTATACCGATAAGTTCACCGTATTCATTGAATGACCCTCGTAGAAGTTCTTATACCGATAAATTCACCGCATTCATTGAATGACCCTCGTAGAAGTCCTTATACCGATGAATTCACCTTATTTATTGAATATAAGGACGATCAACGTTTATTTTAAAATTTGACGAGCGATGTAGCTAAATGTTCTCTATGATACCGGACTTTAGAGACATCTGTTCATTCCCTATGCATCCGGACATTAGAGACACTCTGTACATATCCAATGCGTCCGGGCTTTAGCGACACCCTGTATATTCCTGATGCGTCCGGACTTTTGAGACACTCGATACATTACCTATGCGTCCTTAGGTTTAAGTCACCCTGTTCATTCCCTACGCGTCCGGACTATAGAGATACTCCGTACATTTCCTATGCGTCCGGACTTTAGAAACAACCTGCACATTCTCTATGCGTCCGGACTTTAGAAACAACCTGCACATTCCCTATGCGTCCCGATTTTAGAGACATCCTGTACATTCCTTACATGTTCGGACTTTAGAGATACCCTGTACATTCCCTATGCGTCCCGATTTTAGAGACAACATGTACGTTCCCTACATGCCCGGATTTTTGAGACGCCCTGTACATTAACTATGCGCGCTGATTTTAGAGACAACCTGTACATTTCCTACATGTCCAGACTATAGAGACACCCTGTATATTCCCAATCCGCCACAATTTTAGAGACAATCTATACATTCCCTATGTGTCCGGACTTTACAGACACCCGGTATATTCCTATACTTTCGGACTGTAGAGACCACCTGTACATTTAATACATGTACAGACTTTAGAGAGACTATGTACATTCCCTATGCGTCCCGATTTTAGAGACAACCTGTATATTTCCTACGTGGCCTGACATTAGAGACACCCTGTACATTCTCTATGCGTTCGGACTTTAGAGACAATCTGTACATTCCCTATGCGTCCCGATTTTAGAGATAGCCTGTATATTCTCTACATGTCCGGACTTTAGAGACTCCCTGTATATTCCCTAAGAATCGGGATTTAAAGGCAACCTGTACATTACCTACATATCCGGACTTTAGAGACACCCTGTACATTCCCTACGCGTCTAGACTTTTGAGACACCGTGTACATTCCCTACACGTTTTGATATTAGAGGCAACCTGTACATTCCCTACATGTCCCGATTTTAGAAACACCCTGTATAATCCCTACGTGTCTGGACTTTAGAGATAACCTGTACATTCCCTATGACTTCGTACTTGAGAGACACTCTCTACATTCCCTATTTGTCTCGACTTTAGAGAGCTGTACATTCCCTACGTGTCAGGACTTTAGAGACAACCTGTACATTCCCTACGCGTCTGGACTTTAGAGGCACGGTGTACACTCCCTACGCGTTTGGACTTTAGAGGCAACCTATCCATTCCCTACATGTCTCGATTTTAGAAACACCCTGTATAATCCCTATGTGTCCGGACTTTAGAGACATCCTGTGCATTCTATATAATTTGGTACTTTAGAGATACCTTCTACATTCCCTATATGTCCCGATTTTCGATAAACCTGTACATTCCTTACATGTAAGGACTTTAGTGACACCCTTTACACTTTCTACAAGTTCGGACTTTAGAAGTAACTTGTACATTCCCTACATGTCCGGATTTTAGAGACAACCTGTATATTCTCTACCTGTCCAGACTTTAGAGACAACCTGTACATTTCCTACATGTCGGGATTTCAGAGACATCCTGTATATTCCCAACGCGTCTAGACTTTAGAGACAACCTGTACATTCCCTACATGTTCGGAGTTTAGAGACACTGTGTACATTCCGTGCGCGTCCGAACTTTAAAGACACTCTGTGCATTCACAATGTTTCCGGACTTTAAAGACAACCTGTACATTTCCTACATGTCGGGATTTTAGCGACACTCTGTACATTCCCTATGCTTTTGAACTTTACAGAGAAACTGTATATTTTGTACATATCTGGGCTTTAGAAACACCGTGTACATTCCCTACGCGTCCGGACTTTAGAGACACTCTGTACATTCACAATGTTTCCGGACATTAGAAACACCCAGTACATTCCCTACGCGTCTGAACTTTAGAGACAACCTGTACATTTCTTACATGTACCGATTTTAGAGACAACCTGTACATTCCCTACATGTCCGGACTTTAGAAACACCCTGTACATTTCCAACGCGTCCGGATTTTAGAGGCACCCTGTACATTCCTTATGATCCGTACTTTAGAGACACACTGTAGTATCTGCACCCTGCTACATTTTTTATATGAGGCAATATTTTTATCATAAAAGTTATGTAATTGATATGCAAACTTTTCGAGTCAGTTAGATTTCTGTGTTAATTATGCCGTATGTATTTCAACTGTATGAATGAGAAAATATGTCTTAATGAGAAATATTTCAAATAACTTATTTGTGTGATATTTTGTGATGCAAATCGAGGGCAGTTCTTTATATTGTGCGTAAACATGTGCAATAGTACCGTTTTATTAGTAAATTATTTCAATTATTTATGATCTGCAAATATTGCCATGCGTTGTAAGAAAATGATAGATAGATAGATAGATAGATAGATAGATAGATAGATAGATAGATAGATAGATAATGAAGGAATTTAGATAGATAGATAGATAGATAGATAGATAGATAGATAGATATGAATAGAATAGAAGATAGATAGATAGATAGATAGATAGATAGATAGATAGATAGATATGAACAGACTGAAATAGATAGATAGATAGATAGATAGATAGATAGATAGATAGATAGATAGATAGATATGAACAGACTGAAATAGATAGATAGATAGATAGATAGATAGATAGATAGATAGAATAGAATGAGATAGATAGATAGATAGATAGATAGATAGATAGATAGATAGATAGATATGAACAGACTGAAATAGATAGATAGATAGATAGATAGATAGATAGATAGATATGAACAGAATGAGATAGATAGATAGATAGATAGATAGATAGATAGATAGATATGAACAGAATGAGATAGATAGATAGATAGATAGATAGATAGATAGATAGATAGATAGATAGATATGAACAGACTGAAATAGATAGATAGATAGATAGATAGATAGATAGATAGATAGATATGAACAGAATAGATAGATAGATAGATAGATAGATAGATAGATAGATAGATAGATAGATAGATAGATGACAGAATGAGATAGATAGATAGATAGATAGATAGATAGATAGATAGATAGATATGAACTATGATAGATAGATAGATAGATAGATAGATAGATAGATAGATAGATAGATAGATAGATATGAACAGAATGAGATAGATAGATAGATAGATAGATAGATAGATAGATAGATAGATAGATAGATAGATAGATAGATAGATAGATAGATAGATCGGGACAAAAATAGCGTGTGTTTACATTTATAAAACACGCTAAAGTCCGCCCATATCTCAGAGGTAAAATCGCCGGCTGATGTCAATTCGGTCGGATTTCAGTCCTGGCTAGAAGCAACCGGATGTCTAACCGTACTGATGAGCTGTGATACAGCGAAGCAGATTTCTCTGTGGATAACTATTTACGCTTTCACACCCCTATTTTTTTTTTAATCATATCACCCCGAGCAAGGCGGTAACGCTACTGATGTGCAGGGGGCTACATAGGAGTAAAAGGATTAGAGGAGAATGAGGAGAAGGACGAACCAATTAGAAAGAAGCAAGAGAAGGATGGGAATGCAGGTGTGATGACAGTTGCGAAGGTGAGAGAAAGGAAAGGATCTACAGGACAGTGTGGAAAGAACTAGGGTCAAGTAGTTAAGAGATGAGTACTGACTTTGCATTTAAATTCCTGGAGGTTGTAGCCGTCAGGAAAGCAAGAATATAAGCGAGTTTCACAGGCGGGAAGTGCGAGAAAAGAAGCTGAGGGAGTAGAATTGTCGTCTGCATTTGGTTGATCTAACTGTGAATGGGTAAGCAATATGGAGGAATGGTATACTTTGTAAAAAACAGTAGCTACTCACTAAAAAAAGGAAAAAAACATTTTTATTTCATTTTGAAAATGTGGTAGTTGCCGATGAGATGTGAAATCTCTCATAAAAATTTCATGCTGAAATGATCGTTCAACAGTTTTGAACATCGAAATTTATTTTATTTTATAATTAGCTCTGTAATTTTAATTACATTGAGCTCTCCACCTGTATCATTTTTTAATATTAAAATATTAATATTAATTAGGATCAGGTTTTTGGAATTTACTTTCCTACTTTTCCTTTTGGATTAAAGATATTTAATATATATATTTAATATATATATATATTAAATATCTTTAATCCAACTAGCACATTTTCAAAATGAAATAAATTTTTTTTTCCTTTTTTATATATAGTATAGAAGAATCTAAAGGAGTATCGTGTACATACAGTGGTAGGATAACTATCTAAAAGAGCTCTAAATATATATGTATATAAATACATATAGAGCAAATATATGAGAAATAAAGGCAGGCATGTTATTTCATGGTAAATCGGAAGTATAGGCCTATTTCAGGCGAAGCATTATCAGCTTCCGTCTTTATTTTACAAAGGATTCGTGTAAAATAAAGACGGAAGCTGATTCGCCTGAAATAGACATATACTTCCGATTTACCATGAAATAAGGTGCCTGCCTTAATTTTTCTTATGAAGACTATAAAATTCTAGTAATTAGGAAATTTATTTCACTATGTAATAGTTCTGGGGCATAAGCTGTCTGAATAGAAATTCCTCCTCACTAATGGAATATGAAGGGAATTAGGAGGAGTCTACTCAGTGTATGTGGCATGGTAGGTCCTAACTGTGAAAGTCTGGAATGGTGGAATCAAGGAATGTAGTGCATGTAAACATCAAAATAAGGTTAAGGTAGTGAGTGGCTAGTAGCATTTCATGTGTGGAAAAGGGGTTGTAGGGTGGAAAAATTCATCACCCACAAAGCTGTGCAAACTTAAAATGATAGTTAGCAAGAGTGTCTTACAGGCCATTGTTAGTAGACTGATCCCTTTTCTACCTAGACTAAATTTGTCTATTTCATCTTTGAATTTAAATTACTTTGACTTTCAGGGGGTCAATCGCTTTTTGTTTTTCAGACTGATATATTTTTCTTCTGTTTTCAACACTAAAATAAAAGATCAGTAGAGATGATCTAGAAAAAAAAAAGAGACAATCCTCCTTTTATACATAGTGGACTTATGAAAGGGTAATGGTGAAACATTATAGTAATATCAAATCAAAATAAGTTAAAGGCCTGAAGAAGTTTAAGAACTAGCGACTCTATTTTCCAATAGTGCCAGCAAGCCAACCTTAATAGTAGTGCCAACAAGTCAATGTTCAAGGCCAGGATTCAAATGAAGTCAACAAGTCTTCTTTATTTAAAACATTGGCATAACTTTCAATTTCTATGGCCTTGTACCAAACTAAGCCAAGCTAAGTAAATATACACACGCTCCTCTGCCATTCTGAAGATGAGATTTTGATCTCGAAATATTAATGTATAATAAATAGGTAATACCCAAAAACTTATTTACCTTCCTTTATTTTACTAAATGCATTGTGACAGCCTTCAAGACCTAACCATATATATATAAAGTTAATTATTTAATTGTACACAATTGATTATAGTTTATTAATTAAGCTTGTAAATCAAATTAAATCCTTTTTAATTATTAATATTTTTTTTATTTAATCATTTCACTCTAAGCAAAGGCAGGACTGCCACTAGTGTGCAGGGGGTTACAGAAAAGACTAGTTACAATGGATATTGAAGAAAAGATAAAGCATGAATTGAGATTCAAGATAGAAGATGATAATTGATATTGTATTTAAATTTTTTGAAAATCTAGCTCTCAGGAAAGCAAGTAGATGGAAGGAAGTACCACAGGTGGGAAGTGTTAGAAAAAAACATTTGAGTAGAAATGGCGGTTGCATTTAACTATTTCAACGGTAAAAGTGTGGGACCTAGATGACAATCTAGTAGCACGCTTTAATTTATGTGGTTGGGGCATCAGAAAAAAAAAAAGCTCTTAGAGCAGTTGTCATGAAAAGACAGAGCGAAGCCATTTCATAAGGTGAAATGTAAAAAGAATATCACAGTGATTACCTTGTCTTGTAATAAAGTTATTTTATCATCTCCACTGTATGAGAAATAGAGAATGTTACCAGCCATGATTGAAAAATTCTTAATGGCTGTATTGTTAGCCTTCCAACCAACCTCTCCACCAACTTTGATGGACTGGAAAGAAGAAAAAAAAATTACAACTTAACAATATTATTGGTTTTCATTCTCAGTGTATTATTTTTTATATCACAAAGTGTTATTATTTTTTATATCACAAAGTGTTATTATTTTAGTGCTTTTGATATTAGGTTGAATCAGAAGTAATTTTCGTTTTTGAGAACCAATTCTAGTAACAGAGGTATTGTTTAAACTACTAATCATATGTGACAATTAGGAATAAATTTAGAGGATGCTAACATACCTTAGTTTTTTGCATTGTAATAGCATAGACAAAAGACAAAATTTGTAGAAAGAGTTGCCATTGTTAAATGTAAATAAATGGCAGAACTACCAAACAAACAGAATTGACAAAATTTGTAATAAGCAAAAACAATAAAAAGAAAAGCAAAGAACAGGGCATGAAACAATATGAAACAAGCAAACAATATATGCAAGACAAATTAACAGTAATGCAACAGTAATATCGCAAAAAGTTCATAAATTAAAAATTGGGGTTGACACACAAGAGTAAATTCAGACAAGGGAATGTAGAGTTCTAATTTCAAGATAAGACAGACCATAACCGAGTCATATGAAGCTGAGAATTGGTGTATTTTATTGGCTAAGAAGAAATCCCAGCATGCATTTGTGTGCTTCTGCCTATAAATTGGGGAGGGACAAGTGTTTTGCATTTATTCTCTATCAAGACTAGAACCAACAAAATTTCTTAATCTTACTAATGGAGGGATTGACAGTGGACTTAGACCACAATGTTATGGGAGTTCAAGCAAGGAAATAAGACATCTAGAAAAATATGAATTGTTTATAATCAAGGAGTCATAACTAATCAGCAAGTACAAAATTGGATTGCAAAGTTTTGTTCTGAAGAAACATCACTAAAAGATGAATCCAGACCAGGATAAAGTCATTGATGAAGAAGTCATTAGGGGTAAGAAGTGGGAAAAAAGAAAAAAAAATTGATGGCAGAGTACTTGGGATTTCAGTCAGTCCCTTGCCACATGGGATGCATGATTGGGCAATCATGTCACTTTCAGTTCGTGACTGGCTGGGCAGAGGATATTCTCAAAGTAGGTTGCCATTTCTCTTGACAAAAGACAGGTTGCCAAACAAGGCTATAGGACTTATTCTACCCTGCTATTCAGCCAATAATGTTATGGGAGTTCAAGCAATGGAATAAGACATCTAGAAAAATATGAAGTGTTTATAGTCAAGGAGTCATAACTGACCAGCAAGTATGAAATTTGATTGCAAAGTTTTGTTCTGAAGAAACATGATTGGAAGATGAACCTAGCTCAAGATGTTCATCAGAATTTGATAAAGTTATTCACAAAACAATTGATGGTGAAATACTTGGGAATTAGCAAAGATGTTAATCACATTACAGCATACTTAGAGAGAGAAAATCAGTAAGCTTGATCTTAGGGTTCTACACACTCACAGCAAAAAGGACAGATTGAATCGGTAATAAACAAAACTAGAAATTATTTATGGCATAACTTAATCAAATCTCTCACACTTATGAAGAATACAGAAAACTTAAAAGAGAAATTTGAGTGAGTAAATTACTTTAGAAGCATATTTGACATTTTTCTCTAAATCTCATCACCATGATTATTATACACTGTAATATTAAAACTGGTGGTGAACCAAGCTGGAAGTGTGAAAATTCAAAATAAAAGATTATAGACAATAATAAGAATGAACTAAGAGGGACCTTTGGGCCTGTAAAAATATAATGTTTCAAAAGGATGGTTTTTCCATTGATACTGCTATCATTTTAACTATGTTCCCTCCCTTGGAAGCATTTATTTGCAAAATTATAAAAAAATTATTTAAAGATATTTATAAAAAATGTCTTTTTGAATCACTGACTTTTGCAGGCACAAAGGTCCATGTTTGTCAAAAAAGTAAATGTTTAAAATTCAAGTAATTTCTCTGAAAAAGTTTTAATACTTAAACATGAATCAATAAATCTGTTGTTAAACAAACACATAGACAATAATAAGAATGAACTAAGAGGGACCTTTGGGCCTGTAAAAATATGATGTTTCAAAAGGATGGTTTTTCCATTGATACTGCTATTATTTTAACTATGTTCCCTCCCTTGGAAGCATTTATTTGCAAAATTATAAAAAAATTATTTAAAGATATTTATAAAAAATGTCTTTTTGAATCACTGACTTTTGCAGGCACAAAGGTCCATGTTTGTCAAAAAAGTAAATGTTTAAAATTCAAGTAATTTCTCTAAAGAAGTTTTAATACTTAAACATGAATCAATAAATCTGTTGTTAAACAAACACATTTAGTAGAAGAGTTCTCATTTGGAATTTGTATTTAAATTTAGTGTGTATTTATTAATATTCCCCACTGAATTAAATGCATTAACAAAGATGAATGAAAGAGATTATGTTTACAATTTTTTTTTTTGTAATCATGTTTGACAGAGTTCATTACGAACATAAAATTGGTTTTGCATTTGAAAGTCTAGTACCAGAAAATTCTGAATTGATTTATTTCTCTGTTGTGTTTTAAAATTTAGCAAATTGTCAGATCAATTCAATAATATTTTTTTATTACCTGAATATCAAGCTGGTCAGCCCATTTTCTGATTTACCAAATAATTGACCCAAATTCTCAACAACAGTGAATGTCCAGTGAATTCTGTAAACTTTTCTTTCCAGACCAATACCAATGCATATTTTTCCTATACTGCCATTCCTTGTGAATTGTAACCCATTTTATAATTAATATTTTAAATACACATGTCACTTTGAGCACAAAGGATTATCGGCCTGAGTGTATACAAATTCCATCACTGGGCTTTCAAAAGTATCCCAGTCTAACAAAACCGATGGGAAAAACTTACGATTATTTTGTAACACTGTAACATTGTAAACGTCTATTGAACAGGTGAAGAGGCTCATCCCTTGTTTCCTGTTTAGGATGCGGTTTCCGGTTTTCTCTTTTCCAATCTTTACACTCTTTTCTTATTTTTTTCCAATTGGAGTAGATAGACTAAGCTATCGCCCAGTTCACACTCCACCCACGTCTATTGAACAGGTGAAGAGGCTCATCCCTTGTTTCCTGTTTAGGATGCGGTTTCCGGTTTTCTCTTTTCCAATCTTTTCACTCTTTTCTTTTTTTTTTTCAATTGGAGTAGATAGACTAAACTATCGCCCAGTTCACACTCCACCCACGTCTATTGAACAGGTGAAGAGGCTCATCCCTTGTTTCCTGTTTAGGATGCGGTTTCCGGTTTTCTCTTTTCCAATCTTTACACTCTTTTCTTTTTTTTTTTCAATTGGAGTAGATAGACTAAACTATCGCCCAGTTCACACTCCACCCACGTCTATTGAACAGGTGAAGAGGCTCATCCCTTGTTTCCTGTTTAGGATGCGGTTTCCGGTTTTCTCTTTTCCAATCTTTACACTCTTTTCTTTTTTTTTTCAATTGGAGTAGATAGACTAAACTATCACCCAGTTCACACTCCACCCACGTCTATTGAACAGCTGAAGAGGCTCATCCCTTGTTTCCTGTTTAGGATGCGGTTTCCGGTTTTCTCTTTTCCAATCTTCTCATTTTTTTTTCAATTGGAGTAGATAGATCTATCTATCGCCCGGTTCACACTCCACCCACGTCTATTGAACAGATGAAGAGGCTCATCGCTTGTTCCCTTTTTAGGATGTGGTTTCCGGCTTTATTTTTTCCAATCTTTTCACTCTTACGTAGCCCCCTGCACATCAGTGGCGTTACCGCCTTGCTCGGGGTGATACGATTAAAAAAAATAGATATATATAGTCGTCATCATCAGCAGCAGCAGACAGATCTGTTTCGCAGCTTATCAATAGGGCTAGACACATCCACTTGCTTCTGGCTGAGATCGAAACTCGACCGATTGTGGTATCAGTCGGAGTCGGAGTCGCTACTTCCTAAGCCATAGACGCATGGCATCAGAGGCGCATTTTAACATGTTGTATATAAGCAGTGTATAACACGCCAGTCGCCGAAAGAATTCATTTCTGAAGAGTCTCGCATTTATTGCAGAAGTGGAAACTGTTTTTAACATTTTCTTCTCCAGATAGCTCAATCGTAATGAGAGCATAATATATTAGTCATCCACATACAAGCTTGTTTCGCTGTATCACAGCTTATCAGTGTGGCTAGACACATCCATTAACTTCTGAGCGGGATCGAAACACGACCGATTTGCTGTCAGTCGGAGTCGTTACTCCCTAAGCCATCGGCGAATGGAATCAGAAGAGGAAAATTTTAACGTGTTGTATATAAGAAGTGTATACACACGCCAGTCACCGAAAGAACTAAATTTATTCCTGAAGAGTCACGCTTATATCGCAGAAGTGGAAACTTTTTAAAATATGTATATTTTCATTCTCAAAAATATATATACGACTGTTATGTAGTAATACATAAAGAAACAAGGCTAGACGCCTTAAAACAAAACAAAAAACACCAAGTGATTTAAAAAAGACCGTTATTGTCAGGGATGTGCGTTGTGGTGCAGTGGATATCGGCTCGGAACGAGAAATTGGGGAGCCGAATTCAAATTCACAATTCAGTTAAGTGCCATACGTGATACACGCTTTGGGCGATCATGTCTCGAAAAAGACATGACTGATTGGGCAGAAGATTATCCCGCAGTAGCTTTCTGCGGTAAACTGGTTGCCAGCCAAGGCTATAGAACCCAATCTGTCCTGTTATTTAACCCATAACTGGAAGGAATAGACAGATTAATGCCTTTCCCAAGGGTATTTGCGCGTAAGTGAATGCAACGAATTCAACTGGAATTTGAACTCGGCTCCCCGATTTCTCGTTCCGAGCCGATATCTACTGCACCACAACGCACTGGGGCATATCGTTCTCATTCCATGTGCGATACCACTTCCAGATGCCATATCTTCCTTTAACTAAACTGTGTTGCCAGGTATTAAACTCACAACTCTTTGGGTCAAGTCACTGGAACTAATCAATGCTTATATTCACTATAATGATTGTTTTTTTTATTTGACTCAATAATTATTCAAGACCTTCGGTTTAATTTCTTTTATTTGCAATCGGTTCTAGCAATAAACAAACAAGTCCAGGCTTCCTGGATACTCTACTTGAATAAAATTAAGTCTGATAAAAACTTTTTCAATAAGATCAGTTAAGTTTGAAATTTCTGCTTCATAAATCAAATATTTTAATTAAAAAGCAGAAACGATTCATTTGGCTTCTTGCGTCTATATCAAAGACTGAATCTTAATGCCTTCTATACAGTAACCTCTTTTCTACATCTCTTTAGTGCAATATAAACACAGATTATGACCTGATGTCTACAGAATAAGTTATGGCCTAATATCTAGCGGATTTGCCTTGTGGTTATCAGTTTGGAACGAGGAATTGGAGAACAAAGTTCGAATTCCAGTTGAGTTAGTTGCATTCACATAAGCGCAAATACTTTTGGGAAAGGTATGAATCTGTTGCTTCTCCCTCCAGCTATGGGTTAAATAGCAGAACAGGTCGGATTTTATAACATCGGTTGGCAACCAGTCTACCGCATAAAGTAATGGCAACCTACTTCGGGAAAATCTTCTGCCTAGTTAGTCGTGGATCGAAAGAGACGTGTCCGCTCAAACCTGTATCACACTGAATAATCTGGATAAAAGACTTGAATAGTAAGACAGATTAAGTTCAAAAGCCTTGGTTGGCAACCAGTCTACCGCTAAAAATATGGCCAATATTCTGCCTTGCCAGTCACGGATCGAAAAAGACATGGTCACCTAAGCGTGTATCACGTAGCATTTAACTGACATCTAGGTAAAAAGATTGAATACCAGGAAAGATCGGGTTCTATAACCATGTTTGGCAACTGGTCTACTGCAAAACGTAATGACAAGCTCGTGCAGGAAAATCTCCTGCTTAGTCAATCATGTCTTTTTGCTTAAGCGTGGATCACGTATGACACTTAACAGATCCAACGAATCCAAACTTTTCTTTTTTGTTTTTTTTTAATCATATCACCCCAAGCAAGGCGGTAACGCCACTGATGTGCAGGGGGCTACATAATACTGAGAAGATTAGAAAAGAGAAAAACCGGGAACCACATCCTAAACAGGAAACAAGGGATGAGCCTCTTCACCTGTTCAATAGACGGGGGTAGATTGCGAACCGGGCGATAGTTTAGTCTATCTACTCCAACTGAAAAAAAAAAAGAAAAAGAAAAGAGTGAAAAGATTGGAAAAGAGAAAACCGGAAACCGCATCCTAAACAGGAAACAAGGGATGAGCCTCTACACCTGCTCAATAGACGTGGGTGGAGTGTGAACCGGGCGATAGTTTAGTCTATCTACTCCAACTGAAAAAAAAAGACAAAGAAAAGAGTGAAAAGATTGGAAAAGAGAAAACCGGAAACCGCTTCCTAAACAGGAAACAAGGGATGAGCCTCTACACCTGCTCAATAGACGTGGGTGGAGTGTGAACCGGGCGATAGTTTAGTCTATCTACTCCAACTGAAAAAAAAAAAGACAAAGAAAAGAATGAAAAGATTGGAAAAGAGAAAACCGGAAACCGCATCCTAAACAGGAAACAAGGGATGAGCCTCTTCACCTGTTCAATACACGTGGGTGGAGTGTGAACCGGGCGATAGTTTAGTCTATCTACACCAATTGAAAAAAAAAGTGAGAAGATTGGAAAAGAGAAAACCGGAAACCGCATCCTAAACAGGAAACAAGGGATGAGCCTCTTCACCTGTTCAATAGGCGTGGGTGGAGTGTGAACCGGCCGATATTTTGGTCTATCTACTCCAATTTCTCTTCATTTCTAAATGTTTTACAACCTTAATGTAGAACCAGACTTATATTATGTATTCTTTTAAGCAATTGATATTTTTCGTAAATAATAAATCGTATAATCCTGTACTCATCACAATTACTGTAACTGCTCCGATGAACTTAGCTCCCTGATACCTACTATATATGAATTTACTCGAGCCACATGATTAGCAACTAGGTCCCACCCTTTTACTGTGAAACCAATAAATTGTAAACACAAATTCTACTCCAGCAGCTTCTTTTCTCGCACTTCACGTCTTTGGAATTCCTTTCCATTTACTTTCTTTCCCAACAGCTATAATCTCCACGAATTTAAATGTAAAGTCAATAGTCATCTCACTAACCTGCATCCTCTCTCTCATGCTCCTTTCTCCGTCCACTTCACTCTCATCAGTATTCTCATCTTTCTCTTACCCACTTCCTGACACCCCCTATAACCTGTCACCCTTTCTCATGACTTTCCTCCTATGTAACCCTCTGCAAAACAGTGTCAGTAAAATGCCTTGCTTGGGGCGATATTATAAAAAAAAAGTTACGAAACGTACTGATTGGTTCCTTGCGTCCATTGATTTGTTTAATTGGTTTGCTGTGTTGTGCTAAATATTTTTCTCTGGATCTAGATTTTTTTTCACTCTCGTTTGAGGAATCCTTCCCTGGATGACTTCTACTTTTTTTCGTGTCCGTCATTTTAATTAAAAAAAGAAATTAATTAACAAACTGATATATATATATATATATATATATATATATATATATAAATTTGTTCATATCTATCTATCTATCTATCTATCTATCTATCGCATTATATTCAGATCTATCTATGTATCAACCTTTCTCTAAATATAGCGACTCGCTTGGAGGATTTATTGTTAGGAAATAAATTTTGTATAAAATAAATGGCATATAAAAGTTGACTTCAGACAATATTGTCGTGGTGCCTTTTAGTCTGTCACATAAATGTTTTATTTCCATATCGAGTGACAATTTATTTCCAACTAAAATCTAAGTTTAAGCAACGATAAATACAAAACTAATAGGTAAATTTTCGTTTTAGGTACCAACGGCTTTCCCCACTTTAAATTTATCCAAAATAGCATTGTTTCTGTGCAAATGTATATGCTGAACTTAAATCAACAATTACTTATTGAAGAAACTTACCTTTTTTTAATGTAAATGTCCATAAAAAAACGAACTATATCTTGCACTCTTTCTCTCCCGTAACTCTTACGAAGTCATGTAATTAACTGCAGAATGGCGTTTTACGTAGGTAGAAATTTTGTTCTGAATTTTGGTCGAATTTCGACCTTTACTAAAACTTCCGGCGATGTACTTCCGGTTTTGAGAGCAATAAGCGTAGAAATACAATAGCCATTGCTTTCATTCCCGGTAGTACATAGCCAGAAGTATCAGTAAATGAAGAAAAATCAACAAAAATTAGTGCACATACGCAGTCCGTCATTATGCAGATAATTACATGACTTCGTAAGAGTTACAGGAGAGAAAAATTGCAAGATATAATTCGTTTTTTTATATGGACATTTAGGTAAAAAATAAAGTAAGTTTCTTCAATAACTAACACTTGATTTGAGTTCAGCATATATATTTGCACAGAGATAATGCTATTTTTGATAAATTTGAAGGGGAAAAGCGACGGGATTTAAAACGAAAATTTACCAACTAATACAGCTTTCATTAAATATAACTGACAAACATAAAATAGGGGAACAAAAGCAAAACTCATGGGAGAAAATAATGGCTACAATTAAATAGTACAATGGTAAAGGTGAAAGATGTAGCCTTCTTGAAAAATTGACCTTTCCAAAATTATATAAATGACCCTAATGAACTAAACAAAAGAAATTAATTAATGATCACATGTAGACATAAAAACAAATATCTCTTGAAAATTTTTTAACTAGATTGATTTCAGTTCAACCCATATATCCTCTTTTTAATATCTATATTTAAATATTTGTCTATATTTCTGACATGAGGTTTTTTTCTTTCTTTGTTTTTAATCATATCATTCCAAGAAAAAGAAAAAATGTTTCTTCATCTTTGAACAAATGGAGAACAAATATGAAATTTTCTATTTAAAACCTCAGATTTCTTTGACGTTTTTTTTCATTTAATTTTTTTTTTAATCATATCAGCAGTAAAGCCACTGATGCGCAGGGGGCTACGTAAGAGTGAAAAGATTGGAAAAGAGAAAGCTTGAAACCACATCCTATACAGGGAACAAGGGATGAGCCTCTACACCTGTTCAATAGACGTGGGTGGAGTGTGAACCGGGCGATAGTTTAGTCTATCTACTCCAATTGAAAAAAAAATAAGAAAAGAAAATAGTGCACAGATTTGAAAAGAGAAAGCCGGAAACCACATCCTAAACAGGAAACAAGGGATGAGCGTCTTCACCTGTTCAATAGACGTGGGTGGAGTGTGAACCGGGCGATAGATAGATCTATCTACTCCAATTGAAAAAAAAAATAAGAAAAAAAGAAAAGAGTGCAAAGATTGGAAAAGAGAAAGCCGGAAACCACATCCTAAACAGGGAACAAGATATGAGCCTCTTCACCTGTTCAATAGACGTGGGTGGAGTGTGAACCGGGCGATAGTTTAGTCTATCTACTCCAATTGAAAAAAAAATATGAAAAGAAAAGAGTGCAAAGATTGGAAAAGAGAAAGCCGGAAACCACATCTGAAACAGGGAACAAAGGATGAGCTTCTTCACCTGTTCAATAGACCTGGAAGGAGTGTAAACAGGGTGGTATTTTTTTTTATATTATTCTGACTGTTGTCACACGACATTGTACGCTCAGACTTTTAGTTGAATGAAAATTTGGACCGAAACCATTATTTCGATCGATTGGCCATGTGTCCTTGAAGACATAGCCGAGTGGACAAAAGTGTTGGTTGAACACAGTGATTTTGACTCAAAGAATTGTGAGTTCAATACCTGCAGTGACGACCAAAATTAGAAAGCTGAATGAAATAAAGAAAGCAAAGACATCCGAAAGTGTCATGACTCATGAAGCGAGAACAATTTACCCTAGTGATCGAAATAAAGGGTTCTGTTCAAAATGCAACTCACCTGAAGAAGGGCGGAACGTACAACGACCGAAACGTCGTGAACATGTCAACAAAGATGAGGACAACAGCCCGAACGATGTAAATAATCTATATGTATATGAATTTAGTATTGGAATTGTGTTGTTACAATGGTTTACAAAAGCATATCACTACACAAAAATGTTTATGTTTCAGAACAATGCTGTTCTTTTTCAGGTGCTATGTTAAAATAAATCGTAAAAATGATTTATTTTGAAAATATAAGATGAATTCGTGGTAATTTACAAAATTCGGGAGTGGTAGTTGAAGAAAATGCTTTAGGTGTGTCAATATTGTTCAGTCAAAAATGACTATTATGTAAATATTCTATTTGCGTTCAGATTCAGATGTATGATTTTATATTTACTAGTATGTATAAGTGTTGTTGGGAGTTACTGATCACGGAACGCAGTTCACATTTTGCGAATTCAAACAATTTTGCGAAACGTTTCAAGTGAACCATATCACGACTCCACAATATCACCCTAGGTCCAATGGGCAAGCGGAACGTTTCGTCGACACATTGAAACGAGCACTTAAGAAAGCAAAGGGCACACCTACTGAGAAGGCGCTACAACAGTTTCTGCAGATGTACAGAATTACACCAAATCCCAATACACCAGCGGGACTTTCACCGGCAGAAACGATGTTTGCGAGAAAAATCAGATCAGTTTTCGACAAGCTTATCCCCAAGCACGCTAAATTCAAAAACACAATCACACTTCCCAGAAAACGTTACTCTTGTGGCGAAAAAGTACTTTTCAAAGTATACAAAAATAACATGACGTTTTGGGAAGTGGGCATTATAAAACAAAGAGTGGAAGACCTGGTCTTCATGATACAAGGTCCCAAGAATATACATAAACGCCACCAAAATCAAATAAGGAAATGTCGAACAACTGACATAAATGATTCACCACCGTCAAATGAAGAGCCGATCGATATCATCTTCGAGAATTTCGGCCTCGAGGCACCCCAAGCTTCACCCGAAAGAAGGCGATCTGGTAAGAAAAGGAAGTTTACCGATCCTTTGATCGTTGACCCTAAACGCAAAATATTAAACAGCTTTTCGGGTGGAAAAGCTCTTGGAAGGGGGTGTTGTGGGGAGTTACCCACTTAATAATGGACTCTTCTTTGTCTATATTAACCGAGAGTTAATTACTGTCGGGGACAGAGCCGTGGCGACAGAGACACTGGTTTCCAGTACGACTACAGTTCAGCTCAGCCTAGTCTGTCTGTCTGTCAGTCAATTGTAGCCAAGTTATTATTACTCTTTCTTTTTGTATATCTTTTTATCTGTATGTATCGCTTGTTGACGTAATATATGTTCTTGACCTACTACCGTGTTGACTCATCATTTTATGGTCCCATACCGGGTCCATATCGTTCTTGACCTACCACTGTGTTGACTCATCATTTTATGGTCCCATACCGGGTCCATATCGTTCTTGACCTACCACTGTGTTGATTCATTATTTTATGGTCCCATACCGGGTCCATATCAGTAAGTATATTAGTATTTGCTTGCGTGTATGCTTGTGTTATTTTCCTTGTAATAGGCTAATTTATTTTTATAATGATGTCTAAATATATATAGTGTCTACTTATTTTTAGACGGTACATTCCTTGATGAATTTCTTCTTAACATCCTTACACCCGGGCAACGCAGGGTTTTACTGCTAGTATCATTATAAAAAAATTATTCGACTAAATAAATGAATATTCTGTTTAATAAATAAACGGGCGTCTGTCCTCGATATTATCAGAAAAGAAGAACGATAATCAGACTAGCATTAAAGCAAAAATATATAAAATAAAATAAAACATTAAATTACGGAGAAATATTCTTAAAATTTTAATATTAGAGAATATGTAAAAATTACATAAAAAGGCGCTTACATTATGTTTCTAAGTAATTTTTACAGATATTTCTACCGTAGAAAAAATTGATAAACTTCCGTCTGTCAAGAAAGCTGTCAAGCTGTCAACGTCTTAGAAGAATATGTGCTAAAAAATGTATTTCATTTTAAACCTTATGTATCACGTTTCTGTATATATATATATATATATATATATATATATATATATATATATATACTAGCAGTATAGCCCGACGTTGCTCGGGTGTAATGAAAGCTTTAAAACTAATCCATGGTCCTGGAGCTCAGACTCTTTGGACGTTGGCACGAAAGACTAGAAAGCAATAGTTGTTTCCAGTTAAAGCGAAACCGTAGACCGAAAGAAAAATGAATGGATATAAGTCAAATTTTGATTTCCTGGTATCGACATCAAATAAGTTTTTTTTGTCGTAAACTGAATTTTGAAGGCTAAGTAAGTCCTATGAGTAAATGGTATCATGGCTGAGACGAAGAACTACAATTATATCTACTTAGAGCCAAACCCGAAGCAAAGACTAAAATAAAACGGCTGAAAAAAATACAGACATACAGGCAGATAAACAGACACGCAACAAACATCTTGCCTTTTATATATATATTATCGATTTTCTGTACTATTGTAAGAACTGCAACCTTGAAACTTCTGAATATCGTTTATGTCTTTGTCTATGAGTGTATGAAATTTGATTAAAATCGGACCACTCCTTCTATAACCCGGTTTTTTCGATTATCGATTTTCGATATTTATCGAGGGTACCTCGACAGAAAACCTAGCTAAGAACACTCGCAGACGCTTATAGTGCAACTGTGTAAACTTTCAAGAAAATGAGTTCAGCCGTTTCGGAGTCTACACACATACAGAGACAATGTTCCATTTATAAATAAGTATATATATATATATATATGTGTGTGTGTGTGTGTGTGTGTGTGTGTGTGTGTGTGTGTGTGTGTGTGTGTGTGTGTGTGTAAAAGCGTTATGATGTGTCTAAGTGCGAGTGTGTCTGCTCATGTTTTATAACTTACTCCAATTGATAACGAAAAGTATATAAAAAACTTTTGTGAGTCTATGCAATAACATCATTGTGGATGGAGAGATCGATAGAGAAAGAAAGAAAGAAAGAACATGAAGAAAAAACATGAAGAAAATAAGAGGGTAAAGATAGATAGAGAAAAATAGGAGAAAGAAAAACTAGGGAAAAATAAAGAAATTTAAAAGTAGAAAGAAGGGAAAGAAAGAAAAGACAAAAAGAGGGTGTATATAAAAATAGAAAGAAGAAAACAAAAAAATAGAAAGAAAGGAAGAAAGGAAAAAATGTGACTGTATCTGAGCTGCCAATTTGGGATCTATCACATTACAGATTGTCCGTTGGATCTTTTCAAGGACCCCTAGGTGGATAGCAGGGTCACTCGATCAGATATGGAAGCAGTATTCAATGCACGGGCGGATACCAAGTCGGGATCGATCACATTACAGATTGTCCGTTGGATCTTGTCAAGGACCCCTAGGTGGATAGCAGGGTCACCCGATCAGATATGGAAGCAGTATTCAATGCACGAGCGGATACCAAGTCGGGATCGATCACATTACAGATTGTCCGTTGGATCTTTTCAAGGACCCCTAGGTGGATAGCAGGGTCACTCGATCAGATATGGAAGCAGTATTCAATGCACGGGCGGATACCAAGTCGGGATCGATCACATTACAGATTGTCCGTTGGATCTTGTCAAGGACCCCTAGGTGGATAGCAGGGTCACCCGATCAGATATGGAAGCAGTATTCAATGCACGGGCGGATACCAAGTCGGGATCGATCACATTACAGATTGTCCGTTGGATCTTTTCAAGGACCCCTAGGTGGATAGCAGGGTCACTCGATCAGATATGGAAGCAGTATTCAATGCACGGGCGGATACCAAGTCGGGATCGATCACATTACAGATTGTCCTTTGGATCTTGTCAAGGACCCCTAGGTGGATAGCAGGGTCACCCGATCAGATATGGAAGCAGTATTCAAATAACGACATAAATAAAGAAACAAACAAAGAAATTAAATCCGAGTTGGAAGAGACGTCAATATTTGCAAAAAGAAAGAAAGAAAGAAAGAAAGAAAGAAAGAAAGAACGAAAATGTTAAAAAGAACGAAAGAAAAACGAAATGGAAATAGATATGAAAAGAAAAGAAAGAAAAGTAAAAGTTGAATAATTGAGAAAAAAGGAAAAAGAAAGAGTAAGTAAAGATAAACTAAAGAAATATATAAATCTACCATCCACCCGTGCATTGAATACTGCTGCCATATCTGGTCGGGTGTCCCTGCTATCCATCTAGGGTTCCTTGAAAAGATCCGACAGAGAATCTATAATGTGATCGATCCTGACTTGGCATCCGCCCGTGCATTGAATATTACTGCCATATCTGGTCGGTTGCTCCTGCCTTCCACTTAGGTGTCCTTGACAAAATCCAACGGACAATCTGTAATGTGATAGATCCCGAATTGGCAGCTCAGATAGTCACTTTCCCACCGGCGCAATGTGGATTCCCTGTGTCTCTTCTACAAATACTTTCTCGGCTTCTGCTCCGATGAACTTAGCTCACTGGTGCCCCTACATATAAATTTACAAGATTAGCAACTAGGTCCCACCCTTTTACTGTGAAACCAATAGATTTTAAACGCAAATTCTACTCCATTAGCTTCTTTTCTCGCACTTCCCACCTGTGGAATTCCCTTCCGTTTACTTGCTTCCCCGACAGCTACAATCTTTAAAAATTTAAATGTAAAGTCAATAGTCATATCCTATCTCACTAACCTGTATCCTCTCTCTCTCTCATGCTCCTTTCTCCGTCCACTCCACTTTCATCAGTATTTTCATCCTTCTCTTATCCATTTCCTGTTACCCCCTATAACCTGTCAGTCATTCTCATAACTTTCCTCATATGTAACCCCCTGCAAAACAGTGGCAATAAAATGCCTTCCTTGGGACGATATGATTATAAAAAAAAAAGAAGACAAAGTTATAAATAAATAAGTAAATAAAGAAAGAGAGAGAGAGAGAGAAAGAGAGAGAAAAAGAAAGAAAGTATATAGATAAATATAGAAAGAAAAATAAATAAATTTTGAAGTAGAATGGAAAGAAATAAAGAAAGAAAATGAATTAGAATGTTCTATAAATGAATAGAGAAAGAAGTAATGAAAAAAGAAAAATGAATGAAATTTAAAATAGAAAGAATAATAGAGTAAAAAGAAATGAAGGAAGAAAGAGAATATGTAGAAAGAAAAAAATACAGAAAATGAAAGAAAAATGAAAAAAGAAAAATGAACGAATGAAAAAGAATGAAAGAAGAAAATAAAAGAAAGAAAACTGAAAGAAAGAAAAATGAAAGAAAAAATGATCAAGAAATAAAAATGAAAGAATGAAACAAAAAACAAAGCATGAAAGAAATAAAGAACGAAACTCAAAATAAAGAAAAGAAAAATTTAAAAATAAAAGAAAGAAAGAAAGAAAGAAAGAAAGAAAATATCTTTTTCTTTCTTTCTTTTTTATTTAGTATCTTTATCTTTCTTTCTTTATTTCTTTCTAATTGTCTGGCTGTCTTTTCTTCTTCATCTAAGACAGACAGACAGACAGAAAGAAAGAAAGAAAGAAAGAAAGAAAAACAAAGAAAATAAATATTAAAAAGAAACGGATGAGCGAAAAAAAATGAATAAAAGATTCAAAATAGAACAAAAAAAAAAAAAGAATTAAAAGATGAAAACTCCAAAATGTAATGAGGAAATAAACATTTGACCTCTCTCGAAGGACTGAAATATTCTTTTTATTGTCAAAAGCTTTTAGATCTCGCTTCCTTAAATCTCGTCCAACCGAGAACAAATGCACGGAAGGAGAGACGTGGAAATTTAGAAGTGAATATCTCATGGAAGCGACAATAACATAGAAGGATAAATTCACTTTGATGGCATTCGCGTTGTTTATTTCCTCTTCGTGTCGATTCTGATGGGATGCCATAACCACAAAATCGCATCTACATCAACTTCGTCTCGAAGAAACTGTAAGGATTGATTTTAGCGCATTTCACAAAGAAGAGTGACACAATTACGAGGCTCGATTGGGATGATTGAAAGAGTTTCTTCCCTTGGCATTTTTTTTTTCACGGTGTAACAGTTGATAGAAAGAACGAGAAAGAATGGTTGAAATTAATGATGGAAGAAATTTTCATTTTGTATATAAAGGAAATCGGAAATAAATATTTTTTTTTTATAAAGTAAACTGAAATATAAAAAATAATTCAATAAAACGCAATTGTTTTTAACTAATTTTAATAAAGTAAATCGCAATGTGATTTAATTTTAATGAAGTTAATCGATATTCCAAATATTTTTAATAATAGTCGTAAGTTGTTAATTGTTAAGTAATTAAAATCCTCAAAAATAGTTCATGTTTTATTAATAAATTGCTTTATTTGGTTGTAAAAAATGTATATTTTGCTGATTGTGGATTTTCTTGGCCTGAAATGTTTCAGTCTTTAATTGATTGTGACGGCGGTTCTTTCAGCATCTCTCTTACAATATCGTCTATTTCTGCTGCTTTGTTTCTGATCCATTTGACCAGTTCTTTCTTCCACTTCGGTTTTGAATATTTCTTTGGTCCGTCGGTATTCATATGTATTTCCGACTGCTCTCCCTTGTCGTGGAAGACATCTCCGATAAATTCGACCCATCACCGAAGTATTTTCCTTTTTCTTGTATAAGCGATTCGTTCTTTGATTTTATACATCACTAGCAGTATAGCCCGGCGTTGCTCGGGTGTAATGAAAGCTTTAAAACTAATCCATGGTCCTAGAGCTCAGACTAAAGAATATTTGAAATAATAAAATAATTGCGACAATTTACCAATCGTGCCTAATATATATATATATATTAAAATATTAATAAATTATAATGATTTTTTAATAAATTATAATGATTTTAAATAAAAGTGTTTTTGGTTTTTTGGTTGAGTTTTACGGCATATCAACCTTGGACGCTTATCTAAATACTGACAAAGCTTTACTTCTTCAAAAATTTATTATAGCAATAATGTTTTTGTCTTTAAAAATTTATTATGGCAATTTTTTAATTCAAGAATATGTTATGGCAATAATTTTTTTGCTTTTAAAAATTCATTATGGCAATAATTTTTCTTTAAAATGCCTTGATGGTAATATTTTTTCTTCAAAACTGTATATTTTTCTATAAAAGTCTATTTTTATACTTTCAATGGGGTTGTCTGTTGAATCCTAACAGGTCCGGGTCAGAGTGGATATGGGAACAAAAGCAATTAAGAGGTGGTTTCATGCTCCTCACAACCTCTCAAAATGACGCCTTTCTGCCAGATGCAGTTTACTGTCATGTCCAGATGCAGTTTACTGTCATGTCCAGGACCAATAAAAGTGTTTCTCAACCTTTTTTTTACTTCAGGTCACACCTGTAGAATAACTAAAACTCAGTGCTGTATTTTTAATTTTAAGAAGTTAAAATAATTCACAAATTACTCTTCTCTTCGTACCGAGAAATTTGTTCAAAAACAATTATTAGAAAAACATTTATTGGACTTGTGAATTGTTCGAATGAAAATTAATCGAAATATACTAAACAAGCAGTATAGCCCGGTGTTGCTTGGGTGTAATGAAAGCTTTAAAACTAACCCATGGTCCTGGAGCTCAGACTCTTTGAACGTTGGCACGAAAGACTAAAAAGCAATAGTTGTTTCCAGTTAAAGCGGAACCGTAGACTGAAAGAAAAATGAATGGATGTAAGTCAAATTTTGATTTCCGCTATCGATGTCAAATAAGTTTTTTTTCGTCGTAAACTGAATTTTTAAGGCTAAATAAATCCTCTGAGTAAATGGTATCATGGATGAGACTAAGAACTACAATTATACCTACTTAGAGCCAAACTAGAAGCAAAAACCAAAAGCAAAGGGCTGAAAACCTGATTTTGATCAGACCCGATAGGATATCGATTTTCAATATCAGGGTCAAATAAGTCATCCAAGGATAAACTAACCTTACTTAAGTTCATGAATCTTATCGTATCCATCAGGAATAAAATTGAAGAAACTGATCCACATTGATGGCTGAATATCGGTTATTGATCAGATTCGAGAGAATAAATTTTTGTAACTTTGTATAATCTTTATGCATTACACCCTCATCTTTATTCGGTAAAAATTTCATTGCTTATTATTCATTACTTTTAAAGTAATAGATATACTTATGTCTTTGTTGTTTCCGTTCCTTATATTATGGCCGTTACTGTATATAGTCTTGCTTTGAGAGAGTCAGTGCTGATTTACCTCATGGCGCCCTTGAAGGAAGGCAAAGAGCTTTTTTGTGTTAAGTGTCATCCCATCATCCATCAATATGGAAATTCTTTTTTTTGTTTTTAATCATTTCACCCCGAGCAAGGAAATGTCACTGATGTGCAGGGGGCTACATAACTGTAAAAAGATTAATTAGAAAAGAGTGAGGAGTACAAACTAGTTAGAAAGTAGAAGAGTGAGGAGTACAAACTAGTTAGAAAGGAGCAATAGAAAGCTGAGAAAGCAGGTGCGATGACAGATACATAGGTAGAGAGAAGGGAAGGTTATACAGGGGTGGGGAGAGAGCTAGAATCCAGTGGTTAGTAGATGAGTATTGACATTGCATTTAAATTTCTGGAGGTTGTAGCCGCCAGGAAAGCAAGAATACGGGAGAGAGTTCCACAGGCGGGAAGTGCGAGAGAAGAAGCTGCAGGAGTAGAATTGTCGTCTGCATTTGGCTAACCTGACTGTGAATGGGTGGGACCCAGTTACCAGTCTGGTTGCACGAGTAAACACCTGTTGAGGAGGCACCAGTTACTTAAGTTCGTCCGAGCAAAAGCCATGAAAGTATTTATAGAACAGAGAAAGGGAGGCCACATTTAGACAGTGGGGAAGTGTCTGCAGTCGAGCCGCCAGATCAGTACCTATCACATTAGAAACTCTCCTTTGGAGCCTGTCAAGAACACTGAGGAGAACGGCAGGGGCGCCTGACCATAAATGGCTGCAGTACTCCATGCACGGACGGATGGTTGACTTGTATATATGCAGGATGGATTCAGGCGGAAAAAACATCCTGGATCGACATAGTGACCCAACCTTCTTAGCAGTAGATTTTGCTATGGATTCAATATAGTGGTTCCATTTGAAGTCTGAGGACAGGGTAAGTCCGAGGAGGCGTAGTGTATTGCTCTCCGGGAGAATCGCTTGGTCCATGCTTATGGGAGGCAGGAGAGGTTGCCTGTAATGGTTGACAGACAACAGCTTGGTCTTAGACGAATTGAAGTTGACAAGCCACTTCTTGCCCCACTTCACCACAGAGTGTAGATCCCGTTCAAGGTCAGCCGCGAGATTATGTCTGTCCGCCAGGACAGGTTTCTTACAGGTGCGGGAGTATATTGTAGTGTCATCTGCGTAGATGCCTACTTGGGACTTGATCTCATCTGGGAGGTCGTTGATGAAAATAAGGAAGAGCGTCGGGCCTAGGATAAAGCCCTGTGGGATGGTTCTTCACTAAAACAGAATTAATTTCTTTAAATGTTTAGTTTGATTATGTGGATATTGTTCAAAAATAATTGTTTGAAAAGCATTTATTTGACTTGTAAACTGTTTTAATGAAAATTAATCAAAAGGACAATTATACTAAATGATCATCAATCGAAATACCTATATTTTAAATATATATGTGGGCTTTTTTAAAAAGAGTCAATGCGTATTTATCTAATAGGGCCACTGAAGAAAGACAGGCTTTTAAAGCAGCATACCGTCATCACACAATATGGAAATTGTTAAACGGTTCTTCACTAACACAGAGTTAATTTCTTTAAATATTTAATCTGTAAGACAATTTTACTAAATGTGCGTTATGGTGGAGGATGTGCGTTGTGGTGTAGTGTATATCGACTCGGAACGACAAATCGGGGTACGGAGTTCGAATTCCAGTTGAATTCCTTACATTCACTTACGCACAAATATCCTTAGGAAAAGCATTAATCCGTCTCTTCCCTCCAGTTATGGGTTAAATAATAGAACAGATTGTATTCTAGAGCCATGGCTGGAAACCAGTCTACCTCAGAAAACAATAGTAACCTATTGTGGGATAATCTTCTGCCAGTCAGTCATCTCTCTTTCGAGACATGATCGCCCAAACCGTATATCATGTATGGAACTTGACTGATAGTGGAATTATGGGATGACACCTGTTGCAAAATAAGCCCCTATGCCTTCTTTCAAGGATTCTATTAGATACATCAGCATTAAGAGTCTAATAGTTGTTTATTTTTGCTTTTATCCAAAGATAACTTTAACTGTGATTCTTGAACAGCTTGCGATTCTGAATCTATAAAATTATTGTTGTATCATGTTTCTTTAACCCACAAAAAAAACTTGCTGATGAGAAAAAATTAATTAATATAATATTTGATATATTGCAATAAGTTATTCCGTGCTTTACCATCTACTGTAGGATATTACTATTTAATTGAAATCCAAAACAAACTACTCTCTTATAACAATCAGAGAAACTGTGGTGATACTGAGCAAAAGCGATGGACCGGATGTTTGCGTTTCACGACCAAAAAGCAAATGACCAAAAGTCATCGCTGCGCCGCCGGCTCTGCGCAGATTTTCCGGTTGAAAACTAAAAGTTAATTAAATATTAAATTTCCAGTTCGCTAGCCTACGCGAATTTTATTTATCAGCCAATGGGAAGCCCAGAACCAAATACAAGTGTGAAATCCCAAATGAGCTGCTGTGATCCAAAAAGAAGATATAAAAAGCGGATACAGAAAGCTTCGACAGGCAGACCGACTCGAGGAGAAGAGAGTAATAATATCTCCTTGACCTAAGTCAAGCGGCTACTACGCTCGCCTCACTTACCTCTTTCCTTCTTCCCTGCCTCAAAAACTACTTACTTACCTAAGGAGAGAATACATCAAAGACATTCCTTACTTACACGCTCACAAATTTCTAAGCATTAATTCTCTTTCAGAATTTTATTGCCATGAACATTTTAACCTACTTTGAACCTAAACTTCATGTATTACTTCAATTGTAAAACATTAATTGATATGTGTTATATATAAAATGTTATCTTTCAACTCAATTTTCTTTTCTTGATTTATAACTTTTCTTTATGATTTATAGTGGGCTATCTACAACAAAGCCAAATTCCGTTAACCTGCAATAGTATACAACTACCCTTCACTAGAACAGACTCTCCACTACTAACAGAAAAGAATAGATAAGCAACAACCCGTTATAAAACTTTCCTGCAATTTATCGGCATGGCTGATGCAACTTGTATTAAAAGCAACACACTGCGTATCCTTGGCCTCATTTTTCAACCAATGTGAAAATCATCTGCGATAGTGTCGCCATATTGTTTGTGGTCGACCTGTGTGGCATTATAGTTTTTACGTCGTTCTATATGAGTTCTGTTGTTGTGTGGTTTACGTGAGTTTGAATCTTCCGTCGCTAAGTTATTGTGGCGATTCGTGTTCGAAATCTTCATCGCAAACTTGTTGTGACGATGTACGTTCACGCAGGGCCGTAGCTGATGCTAAAAAAACACCGGGCACAGAGAAAATTGCCCGGATTTATTAGTTGACAATGCGATGACGTCATCAGTGTCATCCGTTTCCAGAAACTATGATTTTTTGCGGATTTTTTCGGCTATTCCAATGGAAATTAGGCACAGAACGTGAACGAAAGCAGGAAATCAGGTTCCGACTTTCTGAGTATAACCAGTCTTTTCTCCCAAAATTCATAAATAAACAAACAGATTTTTACTGCGTTCATTCGGATGTTTTCTTCGTTTTTCTTTCTTTCTTTCTTTTTTCTTTCTTTCTTTCTTTCTTTCTTTCTTTGTGAATTGTTTAGTTTGATTCCTGACGAAGACATTTTTCCTTAACCGGATTTTCACTATGATTGCCCGGATCGGCCCGGCCCCGTGCCCGGTGTTCCCGGTAGTCAGATACGGCCATGTATACATTTTAAAATTATATTTTAGAACATGTCCAAACTACAATCTACTACAAAAGTGTACATTATGTTTCGACATTGAAAGAACAATGTCTCATCCTTTTACTACGTGATGAGACATTATTCTTTCAATGTCGAAACAAAATGTACATTTTCGTAGTAGATTTTAGTTTGGACATATTCTTTATATAATTTATAATATTCATAGCTCTATTTTCTATATTGAGCACTGTTTTAAATTAATGTTTTGAATGTTATAAATATTTTAATCGTTCGTTATTCATTTGGATATATATATATATATATATATATATATATATATATATATATATATATATATAGTCAGCCTCAGACAGATCTGTTTCGTTGTATCAAAGCTCATCAGTACGGTTAGACATGCGATTGCATTTTACCCAGGATTGAAACCCGACCTAATTGGCGTCAGTCGACGACTCTACCTCTAAGCTATGGGCAGACTTTTAGCGTGTGATATGTCATGTCATGTGTACCCGGTTGTCAGATACGGCCATGCGTGTACATGAGTTTGAGTCTTCGTCGCCAATTTTTGTGCGACTGGTGTACAAATCTTCGTCACCAATTTGTTGAGAATTCCGAATGAGGAACGCACAAAATAATGAACAACAAAAACAGATATGGAGATTGAAAAGTAGGTAATATTGAACGTAATATACAAACTTGAACGCAGGTTAGTAAATCCAGGAATACTATTAGTACGAAATAAATATATACAAATCTTGAAGTCGTTGAAAATAGTATGTCCGGGTATATTATTTTAGCTGAGTGGAGCTGAGAGCTAGTTTGGTCTCTGGGTAATATCGGCATATGTCGGAACTCTTCGATAACTGTAACGGATCTCTACGATTACACTCCACTGTAAACTGCAACTGCAACTGAGATTCTAGATATTCAACTGCTGTTCTCTCTATGGCAGGATTATATGTACACTTTTATACGAAAAGGGGGAGATCCCACACTAGAATCCATCTTGCCCATTCATAAATCTACTATTCGTCCTTGCATTGAATACTGTTGTCATATCTGGTTATGTGTTCCTGTTATTCATCTTGAGGTTCTCGTCAGAATCCATCTTGTACATTTATAACTCTACCATTAGTCCGTGCATTGAATATTGTTGCCATATCTGGTCGGGTGCTTCTGCTATTCATCTCGAGGTTCTCTTCAGAATCCATCTTGCGCATTTTTAAATCTATCATTGAATACAAAAAAAAAATGGTTTGAAATATTGTTTTGATGTACATAGTACCTTGTACAAACACATCATACACTCTACGTTTCCCAGGTCTTCGTCGTACACGTAAACCACAAGTAATGATGTCTGAACTTGCACTCCTCACTGAATGCTGTCGAGTGCTATTCGATCAGTCGAGTCACTCTCTTTCAAAGCTATTGTAGCGTAAGTGGAAGTCTATTAAGAGGTACGCCTACTCTTAGTTGTGCTGTAAATAAGCGATTCCCAATAGCATCTGTTGACACCCCTGAGCCCATATTTACTCTGATCTGTGCTGTGGACACTGTTTGGTCTGCCAGTTCTGCTCTAGATATGTTTTAACTTAGGATCAGTGTTGTTTCTCCGCAATATCTGACCTTTCTGAGCCGGAATCAATCAATCTATACATTGAATACTGTTGCCATATCTGGTCAGAAGGATATTCATTTGCATCTCCACTTCAGTCACTTTCTCACTAGTTTGACGTGGCTTCCCTCTGCCTTTTCTACAAATATTTTCATGATAACTACTCTGACAAGCTTTTTTTCTCTTGTACCCCGGCGACGTGAATTTAAGCATGCAACTAGATTGGCATTTAGATCACCTTCTTTACCGTTGAAATACTGAAATCTAATAAACACTTCTACACGAACAGTTTCTTTTCTTGCACATTCTGCCTGCGAAAGTCCTTTCCGTTGACTTGCTTCCCTGAAAGCCACAATCTCCAAAAATTTCTTCAATATGACCCATGTAGTTTTCTCTCACTCTAACCTCTTGCACACTAGTGGCTTTCCCACCTTGTTTGGGGTGAAATAAGTTGAAAACAAAATCAAACATTCATCAATGGACACCACTTAATGTTTGATTTGCAAGCAATGACCAGTATATAAAGCGACGATTTTCTTTTTTCTGTTAATGAATATAACATCTAGTTTGAAATAAAAATAACAGACAGTTTATTTAGACATGGAAGCCTTATGGTTGGCGTCCCAAGCTTTTTAAAAATAAAGATGCTTAAATTGAAAATAGTTAATAATTTACACATCGGTTAACTTGGGGTGCCTCTGGTTGCCTTTCAGGGTGCTTTAGTGCACCAGATCGCACCAGTTGAGAAACACGTGT